>OVBA01000607.1:0-61131 GCA_900406435.1 Lepidium aucheri | reverse complement strand
AACAAACAAATATTACCTAACCCGTGCATAGCACGGGACATCATCTAGTATGTAATAATAATCTTATCAAGGAAACCCTAACATTTGACAATTGAAAAAAACCCTAGAAATCTCTTCAAACCTAGCGAATATGATAATAATAGCAATTGAAATTGAATGAATCTCCATGCAATTGTCCTAAAACCGTGGAGAGTATGCATACCTGGAAATTTCGTGGACGAGAATTAATGGTCGGAGCAAAAGAAAATCGGCGAGGAGAAGAATTTCAAATCGTGGTGTTATGTTTTTGTCTCTCCCTCTCTCTTTTCCATTCCTTTTTATTAAGCAACGACATCGTCTTCTAAAAAAAAGTAAATTAGCTTTTTACAATATTTGCCATAAACTTTGAAATACATCAGAAAAGTCCAAAAAGGAAAAATAATTGGTGTTTTGGTTAATTTAGAAAAGAACACATTTTATTTAATTTTATTTGACTCAACAAGTAACTTTGTTTTTAGCAAATAGACTTGCATGCTTGATTTATAATGTAACTGATAAATGTAATATTAAGGAAATATATAAATTTTAAGATTTAAGGTAACTAAAATTCGCCGAGGACAAGTGGCCCAGTGGTGTTATCACTTTATAAATCTTCAAGGCACCTGAGATCAAATTGTAAATACAGCATATGACCCGTTGGTTCACTTGTGCAAAAAGAAGTGAAATGGTGGCACTCTGAAAAAGCCATTATACTATAAAGTGTTATGTATATAAATTGTACAAGACATGATATTGTCTATGCAATGAGTAGATTGAGTATATATACTCAGAATTCTAGTGAAGAAAATTCTATAGTTGTTGATCAATTAATGTGATATTTGAAAAACATAGTGGAGTGAAAGTCGAATTTTATCGGTTTTGTTCGTGTAATAGAAGTCTATTGTGATACAAATATCACATATAATGATGAAATTAACTCAACAAGTGATTTTGTTTTTAGCAAATATACTTGCATAGTTTGATTTACAACGAAGTTGAAGTTGATAATTCTTAAACTAGCAGAACAAGATTCTAAATAACTGAGAAGTGTATTTGGTGATTTTTCTACAGAAAAACATGTCCTTTGGTGTCAATAAGATCTGATTCTTAAGTTGTAACAGCAGTGGAATGAATTGAACAAACAACATAATGGAAAAAAAGAAACATTTAGATGAGGCACAAAATGGTAAGAGGCTTGATTGAAAGTAGAATCTTGTCACTATAATTGATAGATTTGGGAAGAACATAAAGACCTATTAACGAAAGCATTGTGTAGACATATCATTACCAAAAGAATTACGTATGTAAATCTTTAGTTTAAAGGGTCAAAAATGAAAGAACATTTCAAACTTATGTAAAACAAGACTTGAGATATAGTGATCTCTATAAGAGCATAAACTCATTTGATTGTGAATATGTTTTCTTAATATGATGGAACATATTCTATAAGAATCATTGGTAAGAAAGTATGAACATAAATTGTTTGCGACATTCTCAAGTGTTTTTGATCCAAGTCTACGTGACATTAAACAATCTTCTATTTCTTAAAAAAAAAGTGGAGGATGTTTAGAATGGTTCCAACAAAGTGAGACTACACCACATAAGGCCTGAAATAAGTTTAATATGTTTAAGTCCAATAAGGGCCCAGTTGGTTTCAACAAAGTCTCAAACCTTCTTCAATCTTTATGAGATGAGATTCTGCATTCCTAGTTAAGTATACTGATCCGAGAAAAAGTTCTCATTTTAATAATGTTGAATCCACAAATTTTGTTTCTAAAATAAATACAATAATGTTGCTACTAAGATGTGATTCTTTGCCTTTGCTTATACTCCAACGAGAAGTAAGAGCACAAAAAAAGCAATATGGAAAGCGAAATAAAAGTCTAAAGAAGCAATCAAACTCTTTACTCAATTCTCTATATGAATCCTTCTCATGCTTTTGTTATCTGCTAACACTTTCTTCTTCACTTGCTTATAGCAACTCTCTTAACAATGGAGGAAACGACGACGTTTCAAGGCTTAGGACATCTCTTTGTGACCATCTTCTTGTATTGTTTTTCAGCTTTTATTGTGGCTCCAGTCATTACCGATGTCAGTATGGCGGCTCTATGCCCCGGAAAAGATGAATGTTCACTCGCCATTTACCTCTCCGGCTTTCAACAAGCTGTAAGTAACCTTTCTTTTAAGAGAGTTTTGTCCCAATCGGTTTCTCGAATCAACGAACTACATGAGATCCAACTATATAAACTTATAATTTTATACCTCCATGATCTTATACATAATTTAGATGTACAAGTGGGCATTTGTTTTTTTAGGTTTAGTTTGATTAGAGTTCTCAAGTTTCGTGGTTTTCATACTCAACAAAATAGACCTATTAAAACCAAAACAAAACAAAATTGACCTAGTTTTAATCAAAGTCTAGTTCGGTTCAACTTTTTTGGGGATTTCTGAACTTTTAGATATTCATTTGAGACTAAACTAAATTTTATTTTATTTTTGAATATAAAATTATAGTATAAACAAAAACAATTAACTAGTTTAAATTTGGAAAATCGTCTCCAGTCAAGCTGTTGACTACTAAGAATTTGGTTATGCATTCAATATTATCGATCTAGTTGTTAAAAAAGAAAACTAGTTTTAATAAAGTTTATAGATTTTCTAGATATATATATCTTTGTCATCGTAATCTAGTGACTTTAGACCTCACTTCATAAAGTAATGTCTGTGGATCGAACCTTTCAACTGCCATAATCCCTGGTGTTACAATACCACTGACCCAACTTACTCTCGACAGGTTTTCAAGATATTGATTTCTTTTTATTTAAACTAAAAGTATTAGTTTGTTTTTTATGAAATATAAATATTTTTCTGTAAATATTATTTAAAAAATATATATGGTAAATATTAGATAACGGGTGTGGGATCGTTGATGGTGGTGCCATTAGTAGGAAGCTTGTCCGACAAGCATGGAAGAAAACGTTTACTTACTCTTCCAATGACACTCAACATTTTACCTCTTGGTATGTTTTTCTTCATTGGTCCTACACTTTTTTGACTCATACCAAACAATGCTTTTATGCTTTAACTTAACTTATAATATGTCTTACTTTGAAGCAAAATCATCATATAATATCTCAATCAAATATAGGATAATTACTTTACCCAATAACATGAATGAATTGTCTTATTCATTCAATAATTTCAGCAACATTAGCATATAGTAGAGGAACGACCATCTTCTACATCTATTATGTTCTCAAGACTTTTACTTCCATAGTTTGTGAAGGAAGTGTTCTTTGTCTTGCCCTTGCTTATGTGGTATGTTTCTTTCTTTTCTTTTGTCTTCAACAACTTTCATTACAAAATAAGGAAAATAATTGAAAAAAAATGTTAGAATACGATAAATATCTCACAATCTTTACACACTGAGTATTCAGGCTGATAATATATCAGAAGAACGACGAGCCTCTGCGTTTGCAATACTTACTGGAATTGCATCTTGTGCATTCGTCTGCGCCACTCTTTGTGCTCGGTTTTTATCTATTGCACTCACATTTCAGGTCTCTATCTCTCAAGACATATATTAATATTTAGTAATGAATTTTGTTTTTAACAATATTTCAATTTCTTTGTTTGTTAGGTTGCGACAACAATGGCAATTTTATCAATAGTTTACATGAGTTTTTTCTTACCGAATTCGATCCAAAACCGCAGTTTAGATGCTCCTGTTTTTACAAAGGAGAAATTGAGTGTTGCTTTACTTGAAGATTGTCCTCGACATAGAAATAGAATATCCAAAGCAATTCGGTCAGTTCGTGAAATGACTTCTCTAATAAAAAGCAGGTTCGATTACTTTTTATTCCTTCTAATTATGTGAGAGGGTTAAAAGATTTAATGATTGGAAAATAATACTAATATCTATGATTAGTGAAAATGGTCATTAAGTTTTACTTTATTATATTGAAGATAACATTCACATGAATTCTTACTTAAGTTTAATTTTTTCAGCGTTCCACTTTTTCAAGTTGCGATGGTATCATTTTTGAGTAGTCTTGGTGAGGCTGGTCTACATGCTTCATATATGGTAGGCTTTAATTATGTGATACAGATAATTTTTAACTATTGTTTGGTCTATAAGTTTCCAAACAACAATTAATAACTATAGTTTGATTGTTTTCATGCAGTACTTTCTAAAGGCAAAATTCCATTTTAACAAGGATCAGTTTGCAGATCTGATGATCATAGTTGGCACAGCAGGGTCAATTTCACAGGTAAATGATACCTAATATTTTTTTTTGACACTGGTCCCATTTTTTTGTGGGCCGTAGACCCCAAATGAGGCTATTCTGAGAATTGATCTCGAGTGCTGGGACTGAAGGGAGGGGTACTCAACCACCTCAACCAACTCATCCTGGCAAATGATACCTAATATATATATACTTATTGTAGCAACAAATGGATCTTTGAGTGTTTCTTTTTGTTCCTTATAATTATCATTTTATTTATGTTGTTGAACTTACAAACATAGTTATATTACAGTTGCTATTCATGCCCATTTTAGTTTCTGCCTTAAAGGAGGAAAGATTGCTCTCAATTGGTCTTTTCTTTGGTTGTGCCCATGTAAGTAGCTTCTCCACCCTACCATACATATCATTTTCTGATATTCGTATTGATAAAATCTATAAGGGACTTATGTGCAGAAATGAAGAAAAAAAATCTTAAAATATAAAAATTTTATGCCTAAATTTTTATTTAGAAATTTTTTGAGACTAAGTGTGAAGATCTTCTCAATCTGCTGGTTACATGCCTCAGCTAAATCGTATATTGAAGTTCAATTCCACTCTACTATATAGAAAATAAGATTTTAGTGATATGAATGAGTTTGAGTTATGAATCAAGTTTTATTGATCTATTGACACAAAAAAAATTAAACATAAAAATGGGCTTTTGAACATGAACCCATTGCAAATGCACTTGCTAAGAACCGGACCTTCAAATCTAGTTCTTATCATTTGGCAGATTGAGATTTTTTAATTCTCATAATTTTCCAATCTCCAATTGTGCAGATGTTCCTTATTTGTGTGGCATGGTCTTCATGGGTACTAATTCTAACTTTTCACAAAAATACTTTTCACTATTCTTTATTTGGATGATTTATCTTTTTGTTATATCATTTGGTATCCATTAATGTGTCTAAATTCTCAATAGATAGTCGGATTGATTGTTGCCTAAACTATTTGGAAACTCACAGGTTCCATATATGGCAGCCATATTTGCATTTTTCTCAATATTTCCACAATCATGTGTAAGTAGATATATTAGATATTCCAACTTATAATTCAATAATAGATTGAAATTTATTATAGGTAATTCAGTAATTCAATTTTACAGATGCGGAGTATTGTCTCTAAACAAGTAACATCGTATGAACAGGTAACTAATGGTCTACTAATTCAGTGTTTAGTAATTAATTTACATAAAATTGGAACATTATTATTGTATTTTTGGTGATAGATAATCAATATTACATATATATAGTGATTCAAAATGATAATTAATTCAGGGAAAGGCTCAAGGAATTATTTCAAGCATATGTTCGTTTGCAAATGTTATTTCTCCACTGGTGTTTTCACCACTCACAGGTTTTACTATTTACAGAAACTTTTGTTTTCTTTTTAAGCTATTTATAGAAACTTAAGAAATAGTAGTGAAACAACACTAACACAAGTTATTTTTTGTTTCTTCTTCTAGATTGGTTTCTTTCTGAAAGAGCCCCATTTGATTTCCCTGGATTCAGTATCATGTGTGCAGGGTTTACTATGGTAAATCTATACATTACCTTTTCTCATTTTTTCATTAAATTCACATAATTTAGTATATATAAAGCAATGACCATTTTTCACTTTAGTTTTATATAATTTGGGTTACTATATTTGTTTTTGTAGACAATAGCTTTCATCCAAAGCCTGGTGATCAGAGTAGCAACTCCAATGTCAGAAATGGGATTTGCATAGTTGCAACAAATAGGACATGTTTTAGATACTTTAGTCTATGCTTTATAATTTGTTTAAACCCTTAGTATTCCAAACCGGTTTATATTTTAGAAGTCGGTAATAGCATGTTTAGGCTTCAACATTATATCATTATAGAATTTGTTGACTCTTCATCATATTATTTGTAGATGTATATAAACATAATAGAATTATTTAGTGAAAGTCTATTTAGAGAATGTATTTGATCAAGCGGTTAAGTTTGTCCCGCCTAAGATCAGACCGAAAGGCGTAGTCCATGGACAACAAGTGAATATTCATGTACTACCCCTTGTTGGTCCTACGATCTACCAGAGTTGGACTCCAAAATATCGTATAGTCCTACGTGATATTGCTTAGGTTTGGAGATTTGGAACACGAAATCAGAAGTGATATTGCTTAGGTTTGGGAGATATTGAAGATATCTTAATCATTCCAACAGTGTTTGAAACATCATTAAAACCCTAGACCTCAAATCAGAATAACAATGAAGTAGTCTCAGATCCAAATCAACACTCCCAAAATTTGAGGAACTTGAAGTTATATCACCAACTTATTTGCAATGGGAAGTGTTGTACTTGATGTTATTCATGCTAAGATAAACAAGCTATATACATATACATATCACAGAGATAATTACATAAATGTACAAAGGTAATTAGTAACTTGTACAAACCTCTTTTACAACGAGAAGAGGTCTTTGTCACTATCATCATCATCATCTTCATCTAAAAGATTCCACTTTGCATCTCTGTAGTTGAAGCTAGAGCTCACATAATACTTAACCTCATGAAACAAGTTGAGATTATCCACTAGCTTATGAAACACATTGCATCCACAACACTGCTTGTACCAAACAATGGTTATGTAAGTTATCTTTCTTCCGACAAAACAAATCTAAAGTGGGTTTTGTTTTTGTTACCTGTACGAAGACTGTCCCGTCAGTGTAAGCATGAGGATTAATGGCTCGTGTTGTTCTTTGGCCACAAACATTGCAAGTAAACGCAACACGCATACGCCTACGAGGCGATTTAGTGAATAGTGACCAAGGAAATGTTGAAACCGTTTCTTCATCGGATTTAACCGGAAGAGACGGTCCTTCCATACCGGAACCGGTTGTCCAGCCTTTAATCGAAGCTGCACTCAACACCAATCCCATAGCCTCATCCTAAAATCGAGAGTTCGACTTCATTAATTTCACGAATTTCGAAATAATTCTACAAAATTCAATTCGAATTCCAAACAAAATCGATGATAAAGATTTAACAAGGGAAAGAGAGATAAAATTACATTCGAGAGAGTTCGATTTTGAAATAGAGGCACGAGGCTTGATGAGTTTGATTCCAATTGTGGATCATAATCCTTATCATCCTCTGGATCAAAAAACAACAGGAAAATTTTGAGATATGATTCAAAACACAAAACAGGATTGAGATGATCGGAATAAAAAATGGAAATAGCAAATTCCGTAATAAGTTTACTCTTCGAAAGGCGAACGATTCTCGGTGAAGACGAGTCTATTCTCTTCTTCGGAGAGAAGATAGAGAGTGGTGAAGATGAAGAGGCGATTATGGTTGCTGCAGAGCTTAAGGCGGTAGCTTCCATGGCTGATCTCGAGCTAACAGAGAACGATATTTTTGCTGGTTTTGTTTTTTCTTTCTCTCCTCATATATTTGTTGATTTTCTCGTTTCTTCTTGTTATGTGAAAACGGGCTAAAGCCCATGGGCCAAGCCCATATATGATTAAAAAGGCCAGGCTCAGATTGATATTATTTTTAGAAGAGTCCACATTTAGGCGGCCTATATTCGCGGATGCGTTATTTCAGGTAACAAAACGCCGTCGTTTTATCTTCCTCTAGATTCTTCTTTTCTTTTTCACCAAAATCCCGACAATCGTCGTTGTTCTTCTCTTTAAACGCTAGAACTGCTGATTAAATAACAAACAAAAAAAAAACCAAACAAATCAAGCTCTTTAAGTTTTGATCTTATTCGTTCCCGAGGATCTTTAATTTTCTCTTTGGCTCCATCATTTTCCGGGAAAAAGTTTCAATTTCAATTTCCTCCAACGGCAAATAGGTTGGTTCTTCGTTGTTTTCGTAAAGTTCGATCATTTTTTTCCTGCCGCTTCTTCTTGTTCAGATTTGATCCTTGTTCGTGTTTCCCGATTTGAAAAACCAGTTATTTCTGGGTTTTCAAGTTTTGTTTTTTCGCTTTTGACGGTAAAATGTTAGTTTATTAGCAACAGGACTTGCATTTAGGTCTAGGTCGGTTGTATGTGTGAAATTGTTGATTATATTCCTTATGATCAATTTGTGGAAATGTTTGCGGTTACAATACTAATTGGAGTACCTTAGAAATGTTGTTGTTGATTTGATGAAAGATGAATTGGCTACGAGCTTTATGATTCTCAATTTCAAAGGTTACAGAAACTGTAGGGTTCATGGAAGATCAAGCCATAAACCAGTGCTCTAGTAGCAACAATGCATCGGAAAAAACTCCAGAATCAACTCTTGAGCTTAACATCAAGACGCTAGACTCACAGACGTATACTTTCCAAGTGAACGAGAATGTGAGAAATTATCTTGTCTACATCTTATGATCAAGTTTGATCAGAGTTCACCTTCATAATATGGTAGGCTTATTATGCTTATATCTGATATTGGAATTGGGGTTGACTTACTTTCAGGAAACAGTTTCTTATTTCAAGGAGAAGATAGCTAGTGAGGTAGGGGTGCCAGTTGGGCAGCAGAGGCTCATTTTCCGAGGAAGGGTATTGAAGGATGATCATCCTCTCTCGGAGTATCGTATCCTAGTGCTAAATACGTTATTGACTTCTAGATTTTATGTTATAGTTTAGCTGTTGCGTTATGCTGTGTCCTGTGTACATATGCATATTATCCAAACTGTCGGAAGTCTTGGATCGATTTATTAAGTGCATCTCTGCTTTATAATGTGCCCCTTGGCGATTTTGTCTAGGCATTAGAAAGGCTGCTCAATTTATTGATAAATATTGGAAGTATTACCTAAAGCTATCGCACCTGCATACATACTGATGATTTTGTATAGTTAGACGTGCAATAGTGAGCTCATTAAAATTTCTCTGAACTCTACTGTGAATCTTACACTAGAGGGAGCTTTAATCCTTAAAAGAATATTTATGTATGTCTCTTTTCTAACCTTAGCTTTAGTTTCCATTTGTCTCTTACTTCATCATTTGCTTACTTCAGTATAGTTAGGACCTTGACATCTTCTTAGATTTGGAAAATGGGCATACTTTACACTTGGTTGTGAGGCAGCCTGCAGAATCAGTGCCTTCATCTGGTACACCTTCAGAAGGGCCAACTGCAAATGAGGGTAATTGAGTTCTTCATATCCCCTCGTTTGGTATGAGTTTTGAAGGAGCCATTGATACTACCAAATATCTACTATGTAGAAAAAATTCAATTGTAAGGTATTTTTTTATGTCAGCAGGTAACGTTGCAAATGGTGGACCATCTCGAAACCGAGGACACATCTCCCACAGTGTAGTTCTTGGGTCATTTAATGTTGGTGATCAGACTGAAGGCATTGTTCCGGATATCAGCCGGGTAACTCTTTTAAGGATTTGTGATATTAGGTGTTTCTTGGGAGTCTATTGTTTGTTGTATGGGGCGGTTTAATTGGGCTTTAGAGCAATGCGAAATATAAATTTAGAGAAAGGTGTGGTGAACGGCTTTTACATTTGTTTTACTTAGGTCATTGGCGCAGTTCTAAATTCTTTTGGAGTTGGTGGGCAGCAGCCTACAAATAACAGTACTAATGGCACACAGTCCTCTATGCCTGTAAGTTGCTTTACTATAACCTCTTCTTTGAATATTGTTCTTATTAGTCTGCAATTTTGTCCAATGTTGCAAAAAAATTTTTAAAAGACTTCCTTAAAGTTTAGTTACATTAGTGATTGTTGAGAATCAGGTGTTATTACCTTTTGATGTTATATGTTTCAGTAGATTCGGTTGATATTCTCATCCACTGTTGTGTTTCTATATTCAATGTTATATACAAATTTCTTTCCCTAGTCGAATTTGTCTGGTCCCACTCCACCTGGAAGTACATCTGATGGAGCACCTGGCATCGGTGGTCAAAGCCAAGCAGCAGGTCATTCACAACCTAGGCAAGCATATCCTGGTGCACCATTTCAAGTATCAATGCCGCCCGTAGTTCAGATTCCAATTACAGCAGCTACAACAATTCCTATTCCGTCATTTCAAACGGTAGCTTTTAGTCACATAGTCTTCCGAGCTTCAATCTAGAGTGTTATAATCTTGTTATTTTACAATTTAAACTTTTTAACTTTGCAGCCTATCCCAGATTCATTAGACACTCTAATGGAGTTCATTCATCGGATGGAGCAGGCATTATCACAAAATGGTATTGATCTATGTTTTGTTGTCCTGTTGGGTAGAGAACACATCAGCAATCTAAACTCATTGAAGTTTAATTGGATGGTCCTCCAGGCTATCAACCAGATACCTCTTCTGCTACATCTGGAGGCCAGCCAAGGGAAGAATTGCCTAGAAATAGACGAGGTCCATCAACGCCTGAAGCACTCTCTGTTGTCCTGAGGAATGCACAGAGTTTAATGAGTGGTCTAGGTGTCTCTTCTTTATCGGTAAACACCTCCATCAGGCTGCTTATTAATTAACTCCAATCTTTCTCAGTAGATTATGTAATATATTTTGGGGCTTTAGTTCTCGAGAAAGTGCTAAGTATATGCTTTGCATTGACATTTAATTTTGTGCTGTTTGTAATCGCAACAACATTGTTGTAGCATATTGCAGGACGTTTGGAGCAGGATGGTTCCTCTTCAGATCCTGCTACTAGGGCACAAATTCAGACAGAGGCAGCACAAGTAGGTCTTGCAATGCAACATTTAGGGGCCCTGCTACTGGAGCTTGGGCGGACGATGCTGACATTGAGAATGGCGCAGTCTCCAGTACGTTTTAAGTCATTTTTCTTTTTTGGCTGGTACTCTTTTTGAACACATGCGTCTCACAAGCAATGTGTTTTTACAGGAATTAGCCTTTGTGAATGCTGGGCCTGCTGTTTATATATCTCCTTCAGGACCGAATCCAATTATGGTTCAGGTAAGTCTTTGGCTTGTCTACTTTCTAAACTAATGTCTCCTTTCCGTAATTTTCTACTGTTTTTTGCAGCCTTTTCCCCATCAAACCAGCTCTCTCTTCGCTGGTGCGGCTGGCTCATCAAATCCAGTAACCGGACCAGTTGGTCTAGGAACTGGCCCGAGGCATATTAACATTCACATACATGCTGGTGAGTCAAGTCCATTTTTTCCACTGGATCTCATCTGCACAAATTGATTCCCATTAAGTTTCTTTCTTTATTACCAGGCACATCAGCTTCAGCTATGATGTCATCAGTTGGAAACCAACGAAGCAATGTGGAAGGAGGGCAAGGAGACCATGACAGCAATACAAGTTCAGTTCGGCTACTCCCAGTGAGAAATATCATTGCTGCTGCTGTTCCATCACGCTCAGCCGGTGAAAATGCATCTACTGGGGTTCAACCTGGCGTGGATGTTTCAGTTCCCGAAATTAATTCAAGGATTAGAGATATGGTGAATATTATGCATGGAAGAAATCAGATTCCGACTGGTCGGTTTCCTGCTAACTACATTTTTACATTGTGGTCGAAATGTTTCTAAGCTCTTCTTTTCACATCAATTAGGAACAGAAACTCCCCAGCGGGATATGTCTACGAGCCCTGGTGTTTCCAGTGTTATGCCTGAGCAGCCTACCAACATTGCAGCTACGAGCACACCTGAGTTGTCAAGTAGCTCACTGCATGGCTTATCATCCGAGAGGAGTAACTTGGTGGTATGTCTTCTCTGTAATGTGATGATTATTTTTTGTTCTCTAGGTTTGGGGCTTTCACTAATATATGGTTTTTCAACTAGTGTCAAAGTGGCAAAGAACATGGTGAAGATTTAGGGCATCCAGCTCGTGCAAAAGATATCTCTTGTATTACAGGAAAATCTTCAGTGCCGTCTGGAGAATCCACTAGCAATGGGGAAGATGGTATTAGTGATACCAAAGAAACCAAGATGTCTACTCCAGAGGTACCTACAGCTACTCCACTTGGATTGGGCCTTGGGGGTTTGGACCGTAAGGTAAAATACTGTCACTTACTTTTCATTGCATTGCATTTGTGCAAGAATGATGTGGCGTATGGTTCCAAATGCTTACATGTATTCCTTTGATGAAGAAACGAAGCAAGCAGCCAAAGTCATTAGGTAAGAATGCAGATAGTGGGACTTCTGCTGCACTTGAAGGTGTCCAGCAGAGCAGCGAGACCAATGGCCAGCAGCTTTTGCAATCTCTCTTTTCTGGTAGTTCTCTTTCAGACGAGACTGGTCTGCGACGTGGACAAGGTTCAGATGATCGAGTAGATGTCTCAAATGCAATGTCTCAGGTCTTGGACAGCCCTATGTTGGATGGATTGCTAGCAGGGGTTTCTCGACAAGCAGGTGCTGATTCACCAAATATGATCAGAAATATGCTGCAGCAGTTCACACAGAACCCGCAGATCATGAACACAGTCCAACAAATCGCTCAGCAGGTGGATGGGCAAGAGATAGAGAATATGATGTCGGGTGGAGCTCAAGGCCAGGGCGGTGGCTTTGATTTCTCTAGAATGGTCCAGCAGATGATGCCTCTAGTCTCACGTGCTTTTGCCCAAGGAGGACCAATATCTGAACCTCCAACACAACAGCCTGATGATCATCAACCTCTTCAGGTACACAGCTGGTTTGGTTGTCTTTGGAGATTTAGTTCGGTTGGGATTTTATGTTGTCTTATTGGGATCTCGAGTAGTGAATGACATCTTTTTGGGATCAAAATAGGCAAATCTTCAATCCATGGCTCGAATGATCGAGCACTCTGATCCACCAGGAGATGTCTTCCGTGCAATGGTTGAGAATGCTGCTATAAGCCAAGAAGACCTTGTGAACGAGCTTTGCTCGGATGATGTTCTGTCTCACGTAAGCATCAAAGAGACCATTTCGCTTATTAAACCTTGATAAAAGAGAAGTGCCCAGAGCTAAAGTTCTCCTTTTTGATACTTGTATTTTGTGTATTACAGGAATATGCAGAATTGCTAAGGCGTGATATCGAAGGCCGACTAAATGATCAAAGTCCATAACACATTGGTTACACAAAAGTGAGATCAGATGTCTGAATTGTCTTTGTTTACTTGTTGAGATCCCTAACATAGTCACATTGTATCAAGAATTAGGGTTTGGGATGATCTATTCTGCTGAACATAAGCAAACGGTGATTAATCTGGTCTCTAAAGGGCTGATTCAATTTGATATTTTTATCTTCAATGTAGCATCTTATTTGCGTCATATTAGTCGAGTAACTCGAGATCTCATGGTCTCATTCTAAAACATATAGCCAACCAAAAATAATGAGTTTAGTGACCATTTGGAACCTTAACCTTGTTTGAAATATAATAAATTATTGATTTATGAGATAGTGGCTTCCCGGGTGTTGTCAATAAGACCAAAATAATATTATTCTGTGTATCAAAAGCCAAAACAGGATCTTGCAAAAGTGAGGTACAATACTTTTTAATTTTAACTAACTAGAGAAACTTTCTTACTTTTCCTCCCAATTTTGTGGAGATTCTCTTCCCATTAGTAGAAAAATACATTTTGACAACAAAAAAATGGTTTTTTTTCCTTTTCTCAAGCTTGATCTTTCTTTTTTACAACACTACTCGATTGATAAGGTTTCAATACGAGAGTTACCAGTATTTATCAAATTTATTCCTATCTAATGAAACGCTACTAAATCGAATGACAAAAGACACTGTTGAAAAAAAGATGGCTTTGATCTTTCCATTTCGCAACATTTTAGGATGGTTTGATCAATATTCAAATTGTTTATACTGGACTAAGCTAAATTAGAAACAAGGTAACTGGATCGTATGTTTTTTTTCACAATTTAACATGATTAAATATTTGTTTCTACAATAGTTTTCACTAGAAGTTGTATTTTTTTTTGTTTTCAATAACCATATTAATAAGGTTCGAACTATAACCCAAAATATCTGATGAAGAGGAATTGAAGTAGAATGTCAGAATTATTAATTAGATCACTTAAACCATCGCAGATCATTTAAACCACTGCACCGAGACAAGCTCATCAGTCAACTATTAATGCATTAAAAAAGTTGGAATTTAAGAGTTTGAAACTTTGAATCATAAATTGTATTTTATTCAATCTAATTGTTGGAAAAAAACTATGGTAGTATTTGCAACTAAACAATAAGATTTTCTAATTTCCGAATCTGAATTGATTTTTGACTAAACTACAAAAATATTCGAGTTATCCGATATCAAACCAACCAGAAAATGTAAAAAATCGAAAACTAGACATATGTCAGATATCTAAAACAAACCAAACTGAATATCTGACATTTCCATAAGTTGTAATGAACCTGACGCAAACATTAAACAACAAGCACATGCATTAGTAGTTTGGAATTGTTTCGATTTTTGGGTTCCAACTACCAACCAATCGCTTGTCTCTTCTTTCTCCGGTGATCTTAAATATCGAACAATCAACAGTATTTGCTTTGTTCCCTAATTCTAGGTATCTTCTTTCTCTTTTCTCTCAGTCATGCTTCTCTTGTTGTTGTTGTTTGTAACGTATACGAGGCTTGGATTTTCTTTTGTGGGTATTTCAAAAATTTGAGCTTTTCTTGTATAAATTCTGGGTTTGCGTTCTTGTTCCCAGTTAGCTGATTTAAGAAGTGTTTTGGAACCTAGCTCTTACTGTTCGATACCTGAAAAATCCCCATAGTTTGATATATATTTCGTATATATCGTCCTCTTATCTTAGTGATCTCATTGACTTCAGCAATATAGTCTTTTAGTTTGAAATTTTGAATATGTTTACTCTTTCTGTTCGAGATTGTGCAAAATTGTGTAGTCTTCTGTGTAATGAAAGAATGAAAACATGATAAATCTTTCTGCAATTTTCACATTTGGAAAACTGGCTTAGTGTAGTTGTCTCTTGTTTCGATTATTCCTTCTCTGGAACAAATTTTGTTTAGCAGAGTTGCCTCTGATCATTCATCCTGCTTGTCTCAATTGTGTTTGTAAACAGTTGTGAGTTCCTTTGTCATATAAGTGAATATGTTTCAGGTAACTCAGTAAAGCCTTAGTAGATGGCAAGGAGGTGTTGGCAGGCTGTGGCTGTGATGATTGTGGTGGTGTTGTTGACAGTAGTACTATGTTTTGCTGAAGGCTATCCGGACGCTGATTTGGTTGTGAGGCTGCCAGGACAACCAAAAGTTTCATTTAGACAGTACGCAGGGTATGTTGATGTCGATTTGAAAGTAGGCCGGAGTCTGTTCTACTACTACGTGGAGGCTGAGAAACTACCTGACACTAAGCCATTAACCTTGTGGCTCAATGGAGGTCCATATTTTGTTACTCATTTTGATATATTCAAGCTACTTATCCTCCACAACTAGTTTGGCATTTGGGTATAAAAGTTTTGTGAACAAGATATGACGTTTAGGTTTGTATTGCAGGTCCAGGTTGTTCTTCAATTGGTGGAGGAGCTTTCACTGAGTTGGGTCCATTTTACCCTACAGGAGATGGCCGTGGCCTCCGCATTAACTCCATGTCTTGGAACAAAGGTCTTGTTTTGATAATTTAATCTAAAAAGCAAAGAACTGTGATTCAACATCTGATTATATTGTCTTTTATTGTAATAATGTGTAGCCTCAAACCTGCTCTTTGTGGAGTCACCTGCTGGAGTAGGATGGTCTTACTCTAACCGAAGTTCTGATTACAACACTGGAGACAAATCTGCTGGTAAATTGTTGAATCACCTTTTCAGATGATTTCACTCTGATTATATTAGAAGCCTGTTCTTGAGATATGCTTTGTATATGAACAGCCAGTGATATGCTCGTGTTCTTATTGCGATGGTTCAACAAGTTCCCAAAGTTGAAGTCTCGCGACCTTTTTCTCACTGGTGAAAGCTATGCAGGTGTGTCTTCGATACGGATGAATTATATTCCATGTTGGCCTTTAAAAATCACTGTTCTCATTTATATTTTCTCACAGGACATTACATACCTCAGTTGGCTGATGCAATTCTCACCTACAATTCACGCTCAAGTGGGTTCAAATTCAACATCAAAGGCATTGCAGTAAGCAAAAGAAAGCAAAAGAACCTCCCTTTTCGACATTCCATCAACTCTTTTGGTTCTCTTCTTAATCTGAACTGTGTTTTTCCATCTTTCTGATCAGATCGGGAATCCACTTCTGAAGCTTGACAGGGACGCCCCAGCTGTATATGAGTACTTCTGGTCGCATGGTATGATCTCTGATGAATTGGGACTGACAATCATGAAGCAATGTGACTTTGAAGATTACACATATCCCAACTCTCATAATGTAAGTATGGATTGTCAAGATGCCATGAAAAAAGCTGAAAACATCGTCAGTAAATACATTAACGAGTATGATGTTCTCCTTGACTTATGCTACCCATCTATCGTCGAGCAAGAGCTGAGGCTCAAGCAAATGGTTAGCTTTTTACCATTTTTTGTTACACCAAATCAAAACTTTTGTTAAACAGTCTGTTAATGTTTGAATTGGTATCAGGCTACTAAGATAAGCATGGGAATTGATGTTTGTATGAGCTATGAAAGAATGTTCTATCTTAATCTCCCAGAGGTACAAATAGCTCTTCATGCGAACCGCACTCGCTTGCCTTACTCATGGTCTATGTGTAACTCGTAATATACTTCCCCCTCTTTCAGTTTCATTGATCAATAAAATGAAAAAACTGTTTATAACCGGAGTTTATTTAACTCTATACTGTTCTGATTGCTGTTGACTGTTCACTTTGTTTGTCACAGCCACTTAAATTACTCGGAAGTTGACGGAAACATCGATATGCTTCCAATTCTTAAGAGGATCATACAGAACAAAACTCCTATTTGGATTTTCAGGTACTAACTTTATTGATTATCTCTTATCTGCTTACTGTTCTCTGTAGCTAAACAACTAGCTTCTGAAACTACAGTGGAGATCAAGATTCAGTGGTTCCACTTCTGGGTTCGAGAACTCTCGTACGGGAACTTGCTCAAGATCTCAACTTCCAGACCACAGTTCCATACGGAGTTTGGTTCCACAAAAAGCAGGTAGTTGCCTAAACCATTAAACAATACTAAAATCTGCAGAAGCGAGTTTTGCTTCTTGCACTCAAAATGTACTCTTTTACTAATTGCATATTTGTGGATGTTTGGATTGTGACTAGGTTGGAGGCTGGTTCACCGAGTATGGCAATTTACTTACCTTTGCAACAGTAAGAGGAGCGGCTCATATGGTGCCATATGCACAGCCCTCACGAGCTCTGCATCTTTTCAGTACCTTTGTGCGTGGCCAGAGGTTGCCCAACAAAATGGAAATCTCTGCTCAAGACTGAAAGAGAAGATCGAGCTCACTCACTCTGAGATTATCTAACCTTAGATAGAATCATATGGGCCTTATGATGTAAACGTTTCTTTATCAGTACTTGCAAACGTTGAAATTAGAACAGAAGAAGACACTTGGGTCTACAACTGTCTTTAAGATGCTTTGCAGGTTTGGCCTACTTAGTTGAATCATTACAGAATCAATGTCTTTGTCATCGACACCTGTCTGAACAACATTCTACTTCAGTCTGAGTAGCTGTATGAGAGGCACCAGAATTGAGGACCATAGGTGTGCAATGTGGAGTACCAACCTTTAAGCAATTTGTGTTTGCAATTGAGAGCTTAGACATCACAGTGACGTCTTTACCAATGAATTATGAAAGAATCTCTTTACAATGACAAAATAACACTTGAATGATGCAAAGTATCACTAGCAAAGTTTACTATATCGTAAATTTGGAGGTGTACTATTGTGATATATTGATATGAAAACCAAAAGATCTGGTTGATGATATTTTTTCCGAATTTATGTATTAGTGGTGTTTATAAAAATAAATGTTAAACTATATAAAACAGAACTCTTCATGACTCAGAGCTTCTCTAAATCCTACTCCAAGCTCTATATTTAGATAAAAAAATATTTCTAATGATGCTCTATTTCTTATTCTAAAAGTGAGATCTCTATTTTTCTTACTCCAAATTTGGAGGACTCTATATTTTCCTCTATTTTTAATAGTATAAGTTTTCTTTCCAAAATAGTCCTTTAATTTCTAGTGTATTATTATTTTATACCAAAAAATTATATGATCAAAATATACATAGTACAAAATTTTAAACAATTCATTTTATGTGATGTAATAAAATTTCATATAAAATAAATTAGATTATCACTAATTTTGTTATTGATTATTTAATATAAATGAGTAAAATATGTTGACTTGTATAGTAAAGAGATATCTCAAAAATTAGTAATAAAATGGTAAAACAAAATTTTAATTAAAATATTAATTTAGAGCAAAAAGTAGAGTAAACAATTGAAGCAAACTCTTCTCTATTTTTAGAGATTTTTATTTTAGAGAAAAAAGAGTAAACTATTGGAGATGGTCTTATATATAAATATAATTTCATATGATAATATATGAATTTTCAAAAGTAACTTTTGTTTGTTTAAAAAAAATCAAAGTTTATATGTGTAAGAAATGTATATGTTTCTTGAAAATATAATTTACATTAGATTAGGTTTTTTTATTAAAAGATAGAATGCAAAAAATAAAAATAAAAATTAGTGAGTTGGATTTGAAAATTGGTACAATTTTATATAATATCAAAAATATAAGGAATATGGTTTAGAAGCAGGTGGCTCAGTTGGTTTGCCCTTGATCTAGCTAGACACCGGGTGGGGGGTTCAAATCTCACCAGCTCCAGTGGGAGCAATTTGGCTATGGATCGGGCCTTTGTCGATCTCACTAGTAAAATAAATGAGTAAGGTTGACAAAAAAAAAAAAGGAATATGGTTTATTTACTAAGCTACTTAGGTAAGTGTAAGCCAAAATATGGTTATTAGTGCTAATTTCTCTAAGAAAATCATGATTAAGAAGATAAGTAGAAAGAAATATAAAAATCTTATCTGGTGCGTTACGTATATAGAATGGAAGTTTTTAAATGCACCGAACGCAGATAAACACAAATAAAAATAGATAAAATAGTAAAAATAAACGACAAAAAAAAATACAAATAATTAGAAATAGTTTAATACTTCCATAAGAGATAATAAAAAGAAGCCATTGCAAACTGTGACTCTCACAATACAACAGAGAAAAAGAAAAAAGGGAAAACTTAGAAATGGAAAACGGAAATTGTTCTAACGACAACAACAAATCTTCACGTAAACCGATCCGTTGCAAAGGTTAGTGATAGTGAAGAGTAAATCTTCTGCAAAAATTCGTTGACCGGCGTTGACTTAATGTTTGTATGAGCAGCTGCGGTTAGTAGGGTGGCCGGAGAGCCGTTGGTCATGGAAGAGATCATGGTTTCGCCGCCGCAGCCTTACGAAGTTCGGATACGAATCATCTGCACAGCTTTATGTCACAGTGACATCACTTTCTGGAAACTCCAAGTACTCTTCTTCACTGTTTCAACATTTACAAAACTAGTTTTAAATTTATTTGTTGATCAGAAAAATGATTCTTTACCAAAAAACTTTTTCCAAAATAACTATTTTTTTATTGTTAGTAATTGGATCAACAAAGTTTGATCTATAGTTCAAAACTTAGAATTTGATTGGTAAAACATAATTCTAGGCTTAATGCTCTAAAAAGCCAATGGACTTTATTTTAATTAAGCATGAAAAGAGAGAATAGAATGCTCTATAATACTCAATAACTCAGTACTCCTAAATAAAACATTTTCAAGCATAAAATATTAAATATAATTAAATATACAATTTTACGGTTGTTAATTTGATTAATATTGTACTTATAATATTAAATAAAAAGAAATTATGATGTCTAATTTATTATAATTTTAAATTTAATTACTTACCATTATATCAATCACATAACATAATTTTACCAATTACTTTCTCCGTTTCTTAAAATTTGATGTTTTAGACATTTTTCATTGTTTTTTAAAGATTGATATTTTAAGTTTTCTATGCAAATATGATCAATTAATAGCTATGCGTTACAAATTTTAAAAATATTAATTAAATTTTCTGAATTACTATTGGTGTAAACTTATAAAAAATTGTGCACTACAAAAAACTATACATTTATGATTGATTATTATATATTTTTTAATGTGATTTTTTTGTACCATCAATTTTTTAGAAACGAGAAGTATGATCTTAATCTTTAAAACTTACTTTAATATTCCATTTTTCCTTAATCTTTTAAATTCATTTTAATCTTCCATTTGTTTTGATAAATGTCGATAATGATATCATAACCATTAGTTAAGTCATTTAAATCATCAGAACTCAAGTTTTATATATTTAGATATGGTTTCGGTTTAATACGTTTTTGCTAGATTCAATATTAATTCCTAACGTAAATATAAAAGACACAAACATTGACTTAACATTAGTGTCGGAATGACCGAAAAAGTCTACAAAATATTAAGTTATGATTAAGTTTATAATATCTACGTAAGTTTCTGTATTAAAAATGTTTAAAATGGAAAATTATATTCCAATGTTGTTGGTAAAAGCAATAAACATAATATTTCAATGTCCAATATTGACAGGCATCGTTGTTTGTTTTTTTGCCAATAACTGAGACGACTTCTGTATTTAATTTAAATTTAATATTAAATGGTGTTTACATTATAATATTGTGTGGTTGTTGATACTGAACACTCAGATTTTTGTCATGTTTACGCAGGTTCCTCCAGCTTGCTTTCCAAGGATTCTAGGCCACGAGGCAATTGGGTTAGTATACCCTCTTTAATTTTGTCTCAACCTCCAACCTCATTTATTTTTTACAAAAAGTTTTTGAAAATATTTGCATGAAAATTGATTCGTTTTAACAAATTAGTAATTTAGTGGTCCATTTTTCCTTTTGAAATGCTATTCTTTCTTCACAGTTTGTGTTCTTCCATTACGTTTTTTAAATGTTATATGATTTAGGATCAGAGATTTGAAATGCTTTTCGATCAGAAAATTCTTCTGATTAACATAAAAATTAATAAAGAAGCCTTTTTGGTGTTGGCTTGCAAAATAAACAGATTACAATAGCTTTGTTATAACTTGTAAATAATCATACTAATTGACCGAATCGTTGTGGTCGGGTAGTAAGGATTCGGGCCGGGCGTCTTCTACGTCATAGGTTCGAGTCTTTAAAACTCGAAACTACTTCACAATTAATTTGGTCATTCGAGGGTTAATGGACACTACTCCAGACACACACGGACAATACTCCAGATGAAAAATTAAAGTCTGTTGAGCTTACCCCTCTATGTGTCTGTCGAGCTTATCTGGTGAATCTCGGTCCTTACACGGATATGAGTAAAACCGACGGTGAGGGTCTATCCGTGGACATTACCATCTCAAGAGAATAGTCTAGTCCCCTCCTATAAAGTCTGGAAACTCCTGAATTACCGGAAAAAAAATCATACTAATTTCTCAAAACGTATAAGATTTCACCAAATATACTAGAATTGTTACTGGAGAGTTAAAACTCCAGTCGAGAAAGTCAATAACCTTTGGTTTAGTCCTTCTCTGACATTTAAAGTTCGACTCTAGTCTTCCATAGAAATTTTGAGTATGCTTCTTTGAAACCTGATAAGAGAAAAGTCTAATCCAGAAGCAAAAAGAAACAATATATCTGTCTATCAATATCTCTAGTGTTTTTCCATTTCAAACATGACGATAGAGATTCTAACAAATGGCTTTGTTGGACTTTTCAAGTGGCCTAACATGATGAGACTTATTTGAATTAGATTAGATGTATTGTGACATCCATTATTGTTGGTCAATCAGCACAAACATTAAAGAATATAGGGCTTTGTGTCATCTAACTATAGATGTGTATGCAAATGTTATTTATAGTCTCAGAAGTCCCATAATAAAATGAGAAGCAAAAAATTCACCCTATTTTCTCTTCATATATACATTTAACAAACGATTTGTTTTGCAAGTGGCCTTTAGACTAGTGGCAGACGGTAAGTCTACTAAAGGTAGGTGCACTTGCACATCCAGAGATCGAGTCATACCGTCTGTATTATGTAGGAACTTGACTAATAGATCAACCAGTTGTGGTCCAATATTAACAAAAAAAAAACAAACGATTTTCTCTCCAAATAATATATATATATATATATATATTAAAAGTATTTAGAATATGTTTGGACTGAATTTTTTTTTTACCATTTTGTATTCATATTTCATATTTACTAGATAGGTTCTAAATGATTTGATATCAACTAATAAATTAACATTTTAAAATATGATATTCTCATTTACTTTTTATTTATTTATAATGTAAAGAAAAATAAATAAATGTTAAGAAGAATTATTCAACCATTTGATCAAAACCATTTGTATTATTTTGAAACATATATATTTTTCAGATAATATTAGTATGCTAGTTGGCCAAACCTTCCTATTTTGCCAACTATATATACACACACATGCCTATTATTAGCTCTTTTTTGACCAACATTTTATTTTTGACCAAGTTTTATAAGTGGAAAAGATCAATGCTTTTGGTTTTAGACTGTTTTAGTTTACTTATCGATTTGAAAATTTTATTTTTGTAACTAAGATCCATGTAAACTCTATTCATCAATTTATTTTAAATACACAAGTTCTAAGTAAAAACATGCCTAAATCCATTAATATTGTATATTAAAGAAACAAAAAATATTTGAATGTAACAGAGTAGTGGAAAGTGTTGGAGAAAACGTGAAGGAAGTGGTAGAAGGAGACACTGTATTACCAACGTTCATGCCTGATTGTGGCGATTGTATTGACTGCAAATCTCCAAAAAGCAATTTATGCAGCAAATTTCCTTTCAAAGTATCACCATGGATGCCAAGATATGAAAACTCAAGCAGATTCACTGATCTTAATGGCAACACTCTCTTTCATTTCTTAAACGTCTCAAGCTTCAGTGAATACACTGTTCTAGATGTTGCTCATGTTGTCAAGATCGATTCTTCAGTCCCTCCTAGTCGTGCTTGTCTTCTCAGCTGTGGAGTTTCCACCGGTAAATAACTAAACTTTGCAGGAAATTGCGTTTTAGAAAAATAATAATTTTGTGATTCGAATTCAGGTAGAATATTTTCGAGGACCTAGGTAAAAGCTCCTGAAATGTCAAAATGGTTCTGATTTGAGAGAAGTTCGAGCTTGGGTTGTGTATTACCACTATCCAAATTCGAACCTGGGTAGTGTATTTCAAGAACTTGAAGTGTGTCTCACATCGGGTGTTTAGATGAGACTTAAGTGATATATAAATATATAGAGACCTCTCCACTCATTGTCAATTGGTATTGAATTAGAATCCCATATTTTTTTATTTGTGATTTGAGAGATGTTGGTAATATATTACCACTATTAAGTATTTTTGGCTAGTCACTTGGATAAGTGAAATAGGATTTTTGGTAGAGTTTGATACATTTTTTTAATTCTTATGAATTATTACATTACATCAACTCTTTTTATTTAGGTTTTGGTGCTGCTTGGGAGACTGCCAAAGTTGAAAAAGGATCAACTGTTGTGATTTTTGGACTTGGTTCTATTGGATTAGCGGTAATGTCTCAACTTCTAAATTAATGAGCACTTAGTAGTTAGTCGTGCCAATACGGTTATGGTCAAGTGATAAAGTGAAAATAACTTGGAAAAGTGATAATAGGTTACTTGAGTTTGAACGTCTCTCACCATATTGTATACAATATTTAAGGAATTTTATTTGGCTTTTGTGGACCCTTATTATAAACAAACTTGGAATAGCGGTAATAAGCTGCATGAGTTCGAATCGAACCATCCAAATTATCGAAAATAAGAAAAAAAAACCTGTTTGAGTATGAGTTGATGAGTACGTTTGTAGGTTGCAGAAGGTGCAAGACTTTGTGGTGCCTCTAGAATCATTGGTGTAGATATAAACCCTGACAAATTCCAAATTGGTTAGTAATATTTTTACTCAATAGTTATATTGCTTAATTTTTATAAACTTTTAAATTATAAAATGAACTATACAATTGCTCACAGGCCAAAAATTTGGAGTTACCGAGTTTGTAAACTCCATGACATGTGGGAAGAAGCGTATTAGTGAGGTAATGACACATTAACGATTCATTCAAACTTCTATAAATTAATAGCACGAGGTTTTAAAATTTTAGTTCTTTATCTATATAATTCATTATTTGATACGAAGAAATATCTTTGGTCAAGTGGTTGAGTGTCCACTGGAATTCGACTTGAGAAAGTCGCGTATTTCCACATGATTATTTGAGAATTAAGTCTTATCGATCTAATTATTCACTTAAAAGTTACATAATTTAATACATGCGATATATTGCGTTCAGGTGCTCAATGAAATGACTGAAGGGGGAGCTGACTATTGTTTCGAGTGTGTTGGAAATAGTTCTTTGGTTCAAGAAGCTTATGCTTGCTGCAGACAGGTATTGTCACATTGATCTTGACCTAAACCCAAAAAACATAATTAAACTTTAGAAACTCATCAAATAAGTGGAAATTAATCTTTTTGTGTGTATATAAACAACATTTAGGGATGGGGAAAGACAATAACATTAGGAGTGGACAAGCCAGGTTCACAGATATGTTTAAACTCATCTGATGTTCTTCACCAAGGCAAGATTCTAATGGGTTCATTGTTTGGAGGTTTAAAAGCTAAAACACACATTCCAATTCTTCTCAATCGTTACTTGAGCAATGAGCTTGAGTTGGATAAGTTTGTGACACATGAAATGAAATTTGAGAACATCAACGACGCATTCAAACTACTCCTTGAAGGGAACTGCATTAGGTGTGTTTTGTGGATGGACTAAGTGTATCGATTTCTTTCTTTTTCTTTTGCCTCAATTTCGTATTGTTACATGTTTGACTATATCTCGCATGGTTTGTAATCAAAACAAGCAATGTCCGAACAACAACCAAAATAAAGATTCAATGATTTGTATTGAACATAACAAACAACATGTCGTTGAGTACTCATATACTGTCTTTCATACCCGACTTTCAATTCAGGTGGTTGCATTTGCTCTATTTGATATTGTTATATTTATTAGAGATTAATTATAGATTCAGTATTAGTGATCTAACTGTTATTGTTTTCTTTTCCACATTTTTTTGGCTCATTAGATTACGACCAGAATTACAAAGGTAACTACGGGCAATGCTTATTGCCAACAAATACAGTACAACTTTAATTCAGGAATAACCTAAAATAAAATAAAAGAGATTTTCAAGCGGAATATTCTTATGTTTTTTTAATAATTAGATCGATAAAAATCGATAAATTATATTAACCACTAAAATAAGAAGAATTAGACGAATACTATTATGCTTCCAAAGTTAGAAATAGTTGTAAGATATTATGCAGAAAAATCATGAGTAGCCTTGGGTGTAACGGGAAACGGGATGAGAAATTACGGAAACGGGTCGGGAACGGTTAATTCGGGAAATTAAATTTACTTCCCAAATAGTTCCCATTACAAAACGGGACGGGAATTCCGGGAATCGGGAACGGTACGAGAATTTTAGGACTCAAAATTTACATCCCAAACTATTCCCAAAGTTTTACTAAATCGAGAAATTATGGTATATGTACGAAAAATAGTTTGGGAAATACGAGTAATCAAAAAACTAAGAGTATTATTTTAAATTATATAATCAATATAACAAAAATAACAATGTATAAACGATATACCGATATTAAATACACAAAAATATAAAATTACAGTGTTTGAATTTGTAATTAAATAACCAAACATTACCATTTTTTACCAAAACCATTAGTATATCGATATTAAATCATTTATATTTATTGTAAGGTCTTGAAAAATTTAAGTCAAATATTGTTATAGGTCTGATTGTAGATATTTGAAACATATCTAATATTTGAATTTAATATATTTTTGCATTTTGTTAACGTAAACAAATTCCCAATGGGAATTCAGGAAATTCCCGAACCCATTTCCGACCATTTTCCTTATCCGTTTGGATATTATTTTTGGACCCGAACGGAAATTATAATTTTCTATTCCCAAAAGGGATGGGAACGGGACGGAAGTCCCGATATGCCCAGGGCTAATTATGAGGATAAAACTCTTTTTTTATGTTCTATTATCTAAGGAGGGAAACGAGATGTTCTTGAGTACCACAACACTCAAGCCCAATCTTGAACAAAATCAAAGGCCCAATAAGGAGTTTTCTTAAAATTTTAGATTCTTGCGTATCCGCTAGTCTGCGACTGGATATGTGATGATACACGTAGACGAACCTCAAGCAATCAATCACTCAAAGCTTATATGTCTTCTCCTTAATCATCTTCAAAAATTCCCAATTTGAAGAGAATCAAAGCCTCTTCAATTCCAAGCTCCTCACTTTTCACCTCTTTCTTCTACTAATCCATTTCAGAAATCGAATTTTGATTCTACTCATCCCAGTTTCACAGAAGAGCTTCCATGGCGACTACATCTTCAAACCCATTACTACTTTCTTCGAATTTCCTTGGTTCCCAAATTCTAATCTCAGCGCCAACCCCAAAAACCACAAAGCTTCTTCCTTTCTCTGTCATTTCCCGAAAGAGATACCAAATTTCTCAGTCGGAAAATCTCAAGAAATCTTTGCCGTCACAAGCTGCTTTAGCAGCTCTGTTGTTTTCATCGGTGTCTTCACCACAGGCACTAGCACTTAACGAGCCGACTCCACCACCTGCACCGACCATCACTGTCGAAGCTCAAGCAATAAATCCGAATCTGTCGTTTGGTCAGAACGTACTTCAGACAGCACCGACTCCACAGGCTCAATCAGACCTTCCAGATGGAACACAATGGCGATACAGTGAATTCTTAAACGCAGTTAAGAAAGGTAAAGTTGAGAGAGTGAAATTCAGCAAAGATGGTTCTGTTCTTCAGCTTACTGCCGCCGACAACCGACGCGCCACCGTCATTGTTCCTAATGATCCTGACTTAATCGATATCTTGGCGATGAACGGGGTTGATATCTCGGTTTCTGAAGGAGAGTCCGGAAATGGGTTGTTTGATTTTATTGGTAACTTGCTTTTTCCGTTGTTGGCTTTTGGAGGATTGTTTTATCTCTTCCGTGGAGGTCAAGGTGGTGCAGGTGGTCCTGGAGGTCTTGGAGGTCCAATGGATTTTGGAAGGTCGAAATCTAAATTTCAGGAGGTACCAGAAACTGGGGTAACATTTGGAGATGTTGCAGGAGCTGATCAAGCTAAGCTTGAGTTACAAGAAGTTGTTGATTTCTTGAAGAATCCAGATAAGTATACAGCTTTAGGTGCTAAGATTCCTAAAGGTTGTTTGTTAGTTGGTCCACCAGGTACGGGTAAGACGCTTTTAGCTAGAGCTGTTGCTGGAGAGGCTGGAGTGCCTTTCTTCTCGTGTGCTGCTTCAGAGTTTGTGGAACTTTTTGTTGGTGTTGGTGCCTCTAGGGTTAGGGATTTGTTTGAGAAGGCGAAATCGAAAGCTCCTTGCATTGTGTTTATAGATGAGATTGATGCTGTGGGTAGGCAAAGAGGAGCAGGTATGGGAGGTGGTAATGACGAGAGAGAACAGACCATTAATCAGCTTTTGACAGAGATGGATGGCTTTTCTGGTAATTCTGGTGTCATTGTGTTGGCTGCAACCAATAGACCGGATGTGCTTGATTCAGCATTGCTACGACCTGGTAGATTTGACCGACAAGTCACAGTGGATAGGCCTGATGTAGCTGGCAGGGTCAAGATTCTTCAGGTTTTTACTTGTTTTTCATGTTTGGTTGAGTTGAAATAATGGAGACATCTTGATAAATAATGTTGTGGTTGGTTTATTTTCAGGTGCATTCTAGAGGTAAGGCTATTGGGAAGGATGTGGATTATGAAAAGGTGGCAAGGAGAACTCCTGGTTTCACAGGTGCAGATTTGCAGAATCTGATGAATGAAGCTGCTATTCTTGCCGCTAGACGTGAGCTTAAGGAGATAAGCAAGGACGAAATATCTGATGCTCTTGAGAGGATTATTGCTGGACCTGAGAAGAAGAATGCAGTTGTCTCTGAGGAGAAGAAAAGACTCGTTGCTTATCATGGTTAGATTGCTACTGATGCAAGCTTCTTCTTTTATCTGCATTGATCACTAATTCTTCAACAAAACTGGAAATTTGCAGAGGCTGGTCATGCTTTAGTAGGTGCACTTATGCCAGAGTATGATCCAGTAGCCAAGATATCAATCATTCCTCGTGGCCAAGCTGGTGGACTCACTTTCTTCGCACCGAGCGAAGAGAGGCTCGAGTCTGGATTGTACAGCAGAAGCTACCTTGAGAATCAAATGGCTGTTGCACTTGGTGGAAGGTTTGTTCACAAATGAAATGTATTGGCAGAATAGGATCGAGTCATCTAAATGCTAAACTATCTTCATTATGTTTTATTCTCTATGGTAGGGTTGCAGAAGAGGTGATCTTTGGTGACGAGAATGTGACGACTGGAGCATCAAATGACTTCATGCAAGTATCGCGAGTGGCTCGCCAAATGGTTGAGAGGTTCGGGTTCAGCAAGAAGATTGGGCAAGTTGCAGTTGGTGGTGGAGGAGGAAACCCTTTCTTGGGTCAACAAGTAAGATAAATACACCCTTGGTTTTTTGGTTCGGTTTGGTAAATTTTTGGTGATGTTTCAAGCATTGAAAACATTGTTATCATTTGCAGATGTCATCGCAGAAGGACTACTCAATGGCAACAGCAGACATAGTTGATGCAGAGGTAAGAGAGCTGGTGGAGAATGCATACGTAAGAGCCAAGGAGATCATAACAAGTCAAATTGATATTCTTCACAAGTTAGCAAACCTCTTGATTGAGAAAGAAACTGTGGATGGAGAAGAGTTCATGAGCCTTTTCATTGATGGACAAGCTGAATTGTATGTTTCTTAAATCAAACAAAATTGGCTCTGTAATACATTATTACCCATTAGCTAAAATCTAAATACAACATACTGTATGTTCATATACAATTGACATGTTCAAAGACTCTTTTTTTTAGCATACTCATAATTTCTTCCTCTTTGTTGGGAAACGAGACACTGGATGACATATCATCTGGTGATCAAAAGCTTTAAGTTAAAACTTCAGCTAAATAGCAAGTCATGGCAAGAATGCAAAACCATAAAAGATAACATCATCCCAAAGTAAAAAAAAAACATAAAAATCTAAAGTACACATCAGAAGCAAAGTGATTTATTTGACAACCTACTACCATAGATTGGTCAGTTTCATATGATCACTCACTATGCTTGCGAAATCGCTGTCCCAATGCATATGCTCGTTTTATTCGGTGGGTCTAAATATATTCTTCACTAAAACCATCTCCACAAACCGTGAAATCCGGCGTCTAGAGTCTCTAACTTCAGAAAGTCGAAAGTTTCGTATTTCTTGGAAGGAGGGTCGTCTTTTGTTCATCCAAACCTGAGCATATGCAATCTTCCAGTTAACCTCGCCTGTCAACATCCTATCATAACGACCTAAGCATTCTTGCTCATATTTTTGTTTCCACAAATCATTGTTTGATGCAAGATTCCGCATTTCTTTACAAACACAAGCCAATTTTCCAATACTCACACCAGGAAGCGACTCTAATATCTTCTGCTTTAGCTCTGTTGGTAAGCCCATCAAACATGGTGGAGACTCCAAGCCAGCTTTATCGCAAAGATCAATCAACAATGGATGAACAAGGTTATCTTTTACCAATCTCCATAACACAAACACATCGCGGTAGACGATCGATGAGACTTGTTCCTCATATTTCAAAAAATGCTCAACCAGACAGATAACAGACAAAAACCTAAACTTTTCGAGATAAGTGTTGTGGACTGTCTCACTATATCCATCCAGATTTCCATTCACTACAACCAAACGATCTAAGTTCCGAAATATCACAGTAACATAGTCGAGTTTCTTGTTCTCCTTACGGGAAATCTTAATCAGCTCAGGTAGAGTATACTTTAGGGAAATCGAAGGTAACTCCCTAGAAAAACTAAACTTGTCATCAGGGCAAGAACCTAACAACATGAATCCGGATTCTAACATAATAGCATGAACTGATAAAGCCAAGGTAGTCAGATCACTACTATCACCAGATTTCTTAAGCAATACCTTTCGCAAAAAGAACGGTTCGCTTAACCTTTTGCTTCTACCGGCATCGCACTTCTCCTCCATATCCATCGGTTCCGGACAGTCCACGCCCGAAATGTCCCTAATGGATCCTTTGAGTCTTTTGTTTGAAAAACCTGGCATCTATGTTATGAAAAAGAGAGTTTTAGAGAAGAAATAGGTAAAGAATAGAAAGAGAGACGAGATGATGATAGATATCAAATAAGAAAGGTTCGATACCTTGGTTGGCTAAGCTAAAAATAGTAAACTTTATACTTGTAAAACCAAAGAGACTTAATCAATAATCGAGTGTATAAGGAAAAGTCGGCTAACATATAATAAAGAGTAAACCCTAATAAAACCTAGTAAGATAAAGGGAATCTAACAAAATCTTAGCAACCACGTAATATTCTCTTGTTTGTTATGCTTATTTACCGGCCCAAAGAGAATGGGAAAAAAAGAAAAAAAGATTAGAGATGATAAATGAGGGATAAGAGAAAATAAAGAAAAAAAAACCGAAAAATGAGGAAGAAGTAGATAAAGTTCGATTTTGATTGATTTCTAGTAAAATTTTACCCTTAACCAAAACGACTAGAAAGAGATTATAGATTAAGAAAAGAAGACATTAAAGATAGAGGAACCAAAACAATATCAGGTTATGGACTGGACCTTGTCAATTCAATTGTTGTTGGTTTTCTCATGACTCCACCGCACGGTGTTTAAAGTCTCTGTACCGAAAAAATCGAGTAGTATTACCCAAAGAAAAACGACGAGAAAGAGACCAAAACGACTAGAAAGAGACCAAAGATGCAAAAAAAGGCCAAAAAATTGTGGATGGAGAAGAGTTCATGAGCCTTTTCATTTATGGACAGTCTGAAATGTATGTATGTTTCTTAAATCAAACAAATTAGGCTTTCATTACAAGAAAACATCCCATTTGAAAAGAAAATTTGCAGTTGAATATCAATTTGCGAGGTTTTGAATTTCCTTGCAACTCCACCACGAATAGGTTTTTGCTAGAGAATTTCTGTGTTTTTTCCCTCACAAAGCGTCTACTTTCTTATAGTGTTTGTAATCAATTACTACTCATTAGCTTAAATCTAAATACATATTGTATGTCAATATACAATTGACATATTCAACGATGGTTTTTTTTTTGGCATACTTATAATTTCTTCCTCTTAGATGGAAAAAAAAGTTCAAAGAGAGGCTCAAAATTTAGTTTCAGTCACAATCAATGTTTTGAAAATCGGACCGGACACCAACTCGGCAATGTTGTTGGATAGTTGGTTGAACCGAATTGATCGGTCGAACCGGATTTTAATAATATATTAAAAATATATATATATTAATAATATGATAATGTATAAAAAAGATATTTGAAGTCATCAATAAAAGTTCCACAATAGTATAAACTTCTTTTTATTCAATGAAATTTATTTTGTTTTGAGTCCATATGACTTCTTCACTTTGACCAAGTGAAGCAAAATATATAAAACAATATTATTGTTATTAAGAATGAACCTAGAAATTTTTGTGAATTTACCTAAATGAAATTAGCAAAAAGAACAAGAGTTTAAGTTATATATTGTATATATGGATTTGAAGTGATTTATTTTTCAAGTTCTAGAAAAGAAAATTTATAGAAATGTAAAATTTGAAAATAAAATTTTTATAAACCGGGTTTTTCTAGCAAACCGGGTCAATGGGTTTACCGATTTTTTACCGGTTTTACGGGCTTAACGTAATTTCGGATTTCAAGTTAACTCAAACCGGTGTAAGTCACGAGTCCCGGTTAAACTAGTCAGATCGACCGGTCCGGTCCGAGTTTCAAAACACTGGTCGCAATCTATGAAACCTAAGAGAATAGCTAAATCAAAACTTCATAAAAGAACAGCTAAATAAATAGCTCAAAAGCAAAAATATATCTTATAGCATCCCCTGAAGGTTTAATGAGGGGTTTTTTAACACAAAAATCAAAAAAACCAAATTTAAATATTATTAAAATTTAGAACCGGCTCTTGCAGACTCCTAACTAAGAACTGAGTTCAGCAACTATTTCGTGGGCCCCACGACACGTGGCAGCCCACGATTAGTCAATTTTTTTTTTTAAAAAAGAAAGTTTAATGTTCTTTTTAAATTCTGCCGGGCCACACAAGCACAATCAGTGAACCCCAAATGAGGTTAACTGATGTAGATGCTCCTATATATTAAAAGCTCAAGCATCAGGAGCCAATCCAACTAAAGTCCACTTCCATGCATTTTTGTTTCAACAAACCATTGTTTGATATCAGATTTCGCATTTCTTTACAAACGCAAGCCATCTTTCCAATACTCACACCAGAAACAAACTCTAGTATCTTCTCCTTTAGCTCTGTTGGTAAGCTCATCAAACATGATGGAGATTCTAAGCCATTTTTACCGCGAAGTTCAGTCAACAACGGGATAACAACATAATCTTTTACCATTCTCCATAACATGAACACATCATCTAGGTAGGAGCTCGATGAGACTTGTTTCTCAAATTTCAAAGTATCCATAACCAAATCGATAACAGACAAAAACTTATACTTGTGGAGATAAGTGGTCTTACTATATCCATCCAGATTCCAGTCAACTACAACCACACCGTTAAAATTCCAAAATATCACAGTAACATAATCGGATTTCTTGTTCTCCTTACGGAAAATCTTAATCAGCTCAGGTACGGTATATGTTATGGAAACCAATGAAGGTAACTCCTTAGAAAAGCTAAACTTATCAGAGCAAGAATCTAATAGCACGAATCCAAATTCTAACATAATGGCATGAACTGACAAAGCCAAGATAGTCCCAACACAAGTATCACCAGATTTCTCAAGCAATACCTTTTGCAAGAAGGAAAGTTCACTTAACCTTTTGATTCTGCCTTCCTCGTGCTTCTGCTCGACATCCATTGGCTCTGCACCTTTCACGTCCGAATTGTCCCCAGTGGATCCGTTGGATCGATTTTTTGATAAACGTAACATTAATTTGAGATTTGTATCAGAGTAGAAATGTGTAAGGAGAAGTCAGAGTAGAAAAAAGAGATGAGATGATGTCGTATATCAGAACAGAAATCAAATCCGAAGAATAACCCTTAAGATAAACACGAAGCAATGTGAAACAAAGGTTCGGTACTTTTTTGCTAGGAAAAGTCGGCTAACATTATGCCTAAATTAATGTAACCGAAAAATCCCAATGGAGTCTAAAATTATGTATCTAAAAAAATTAAACTCGAACACGAATCCCAACCAAATCAAGAATTGAATAGGTTCCCGATATACTTTTGTTAAATTTAGGTTTTTTAGACTTATTTTTACTAATTCTTCACTATGTTTGAATTTTTTATATAAATTTATATAGTAAAGATCCAAACCCGAACCCGATCTATATCCAAACCAAACTAAATCCAGAAAATAAAAATACCTGAGTGGGTCCTAAATTACTAGATCCAAAAATCCAAACCAAAAAACACCCGAACCGAAACCTAAAAATGCTCAAGAGATAAAACCATTACACATACCTACCCGAGCTAACAAAGGATGAGAATCCTCCATCCCAATATTAAAAAAATCTACTACAACCACGGAATCTAATTCAAGCTTCACTCGTTGAATTCCTAGGCCCAAACAATTTAAAGGCCAACGGAGCTGAGCAAATATTATGTTCACAGCAAACCATAGCACAACTTCCCATTACTATCACGTAAAGCCATTCCAAATGTAGCAAAGCCCGAGTTACTTCGAGAAGCTCCATCCGTATTAAACTTCCACTAAACATCGACCGGACGTATTCAAGAGTTGAAGCGCTTGACTCACTCGGTAACTGTACATTGGGACCAACCCCAGCAAAAGCTTCATGTTCCACCTTACCTACATATTTAAAAACGGAATTTTGTCTCGGCACTTACTCAGATTTCCATACACAGATCCACAACACCACTTCTAGCTCCACCAAAAAACTATTGCATAGAGAGTCGACCATGGATACCCTGCTACTAGCAAGTTTTCTTGCAAGTTTGAGCACAACCACTCAAGGATAGACATTGAGAAGAACACCATTCTTTTGCGCAAAGGAACCAGATGCAACTAAATTCCCATATCTGTAGGGCACTCACGCAAAACATGCATACTAGACTTCTCCCTGCCATTACAAACTGAACACACACTTGATTAAGATCGAGATGCCTTCGATGATGCTCCGAGTTCTTCATAATACACTGATGTGAGACCAGCCATAAAAACACAAGCATCCTCTCAGGAACCCGTACATGCCGTAGCTAGTTATAAAAATAGACCATGTTCTAACGTGATAATGACCATTGTGTAAGCAAGCGGTAAGCTTGACTTACTCAGAAACATCCATTGAAAGTCCCATTCCAAGCAGTACGGTTTTTAGCACTCGTAAACTTATCAATAACAACAAACTTAAGCTTTAATACAATGGTTGTATCAACGAAATGAGTAATATAATCAAGCTTCCAGCCCAAGTCGTTATCCCAAAGATCACAAGCTTTCAGACTTAAAACACCATCCAGAGGTGTACTTGAAGTAAGGTGTAGCAATGGGGAGTTCATAAGCCATATCGATCTGACCAGAAATGGAGATCACGACCATCACCAATCACCTATCTAAGATTCGAAATAACACCATCTCGAAGACACAACACAATACTCTTCCAAGTAGATGACCAAACACTCTTCACTGCCGACCACGAAGGATCACGAATGTCGCTCACCCGATATTGCCTCTTAATGATTCGGGTCCATAGATTATCATGACCATTTATTAAACGCCAATCTAACTTTGAGATCAAGGCTCGGTTCATTTCCTTAGCTCTACGCAGATAAAGACTGCCACCACTACGGGGTAGGCATACACGATTTCAAGAAACCAAGTGTTGTCTCTAGCAATCCGGACTACTACCCCGTAAAAGATCTAGCAATCTTATTTAAATCCTTTAGCGTCGATTTAGGTAAGAAAATCATACTCATGACATGTATTGGGAGCAAATTAAGAATTGCTTTCGTTATAGTGAGTTTACCTGCAAAACTGATGTACCTCATTTTTATCAATTTTTAACCATTGTTTTTGTGTATTTTATTGAGTTAAAGTGCGTGTTTTAGAGTCTTTAGTCCATTATCGAGTCTTTTCATGTTATAGGTCAAATTGGGAGAAGATAAGCTTTTTTGAGTAGAAACGAGCATATAGAGATGCATAATCATGCAAAAACGTCAGACGTTTTGCATTCATTGAAAGACTTCTCACCATTGAATTGAGCTGAAATTTGGACACAAGATAACCATGAGTTAGCTTTAATTTGGAGGTGGTTTGAGTGCAATCACACAAGCAGTTAGGAAGATATGACGATTTTACTAATAATAAGTCATTTTGTCTACAGACGAATGGAATCGACCGGTCCATTCCCGGATCGACTGATCTCCACGCCACCAGAAGATGTGCCCGATATGAGAATCGACCAGCTAAGATCAAGATCGATCTTTCTACAGTGGATTGACCGATCTACACCTGGATCGACCGATCCACGAGCCTGCGCGAGAAAACCATATTTTCCTTATTTTGTACTAGACGCGTTTTAGCTTATATTTAAATTAGGTTTTTGAGAATTTTTAGGAGACATATTTCATTATTCGACAACCAATTTTTAGTTTGGGGTTTTTACACTTCTGGGGAGATGATTTCATTCTCTACAATCTTTGGAAAAGATATCTGAATTCTCTTTACTTTTATTTCAGTTTATTCATGAGTTTTTATTATTTCTTAATTCTTGTTCTTTTCTTTTATGTATGAGTAGTTTATCAATTAGGCTTACAATTTTTTAGGAAATTAAGGATTCAATGAATTAGGAACAAATAGGGTTATATCTTATGTGTTCTCCGTCTATTGTCGTGTGTAATGCTTAAATTAGCTTAATCACCTAGTTCTTGATCTTAGGTTGTTTAACTCACCAAAAGTACTTGTTAGATATCTGAACTAGCTTAGACGAGCAATTAGTTCTTAACCAGCGAAAGCTGATGTTAAGGCTAATTTTGGACCTATCACACCAATTCGATAATGCGTATTTAGATCTTTAGGACAAAACGATAGTTAGGATTCTAGGTTGTAGATATAGTAGTCAACACCACAACAATGAGTTTGCTATATATTATGTATGAGTCGAGAAATGGGTGAATGTATACCCTGAATAGTTTCTTGATTAATTCCTTATTTCCTGATTTAATTTCATGTGTCTGATCTTTTTATTTATTGATTTTTCATCGTTTATTGCTTTGTTTTGTTTCATTTCCACCACATTCTGTCATAGTTTAAATTCATTCTAGAAATTGATAGTCTAACCATTGGTCTTCGTGGATTTGATCCCTAAGTAATCTTCGTATGTTTGTGGTGTACTTGCAGTAGATTCATAAGACTAAAATTTGAGTGTATCGAAAAATCAAGCAACGATTTTTCCAACCAGCTAGACGTGCAGAAGCCCAAGCTAGAATGTCCCTGAAAGTATCTTTGTTAATCGATTTCTAGTGTACATTCATTCCCAAATACTTTCCCAACTCCGTGGTCACCGTGATTCCACTAACCAAACTTATTTCTTGAGACAACTCTCTGTTTACATTGTCCAGGAAAAAGATCTTGGATTATCTAAGCTCACTTTGTGACATGAGGCAACACTAAAATTATCTAATAGGCTCACCTATTACATGAATTTGTATGTTTCATAAATCAAACAAGTTGGCTTTGTAATAAATTATTACTAGCGTAAATCTAAATACATACTGCATGTTTTTAGCATCTATGCAAGTCTTGTGTTTTGATTATCCAGATTCAATAAACATTTCAGTTCACAAACAAAATACTTCAAAAAGTTATATCTATAGAGATGCTTAGAAATAGAGTATAGCAAGACATTGGATAACATGTCATCTAGTAGTCAAAATGTTAAAATTAAAAGATCATTGACCCTGTCTAAGAATCGTTTTTTAATCCTCCAAATCTTAGCATATGCATTCTTCCAATTAACCTCACCTGTAAATGTCTTAAAGCGATCTAAGCGTTCTTCCAAGTATTTTTGTTTCCACAAATCATTATTTGATGCTAGATTCAGCATTTCTTTACAAACACAAGCCATATTTCCAATACTCACACCAGGAAGCGACTCTAATATCTTCTTCTTTAGCTCTGTTGGTAAGCTCATCAAACATGGTGGTGATTCCAAGCCACCTTTATCGCAAAGTTCAATCAACAACGGGAAAACAAGATCATCTTTTACCATTTTCCATAACACAAACAAATCGCGGTAGTAGCTCGATGAGACTTGTTTCTCAAATTTCAAATTATCCATAACCAAATCAATAACGGACAAAGACCTACACTTAACGAGATAAACCTTGTGCGGTGTCTCACTATATCCATCCAGATTTCCTTTCACTACAACCAAAGATCCTAAGTTCACAAATATAACAGTAACATAGTCGAATTTCTTGTTCTCCTTACGGGAAATCTTAATCAGATCTGGTACGGTATACTTTAGGGAAACAGAATGTAACTCCTTGGAAAAGCTAAACTTATCAGAGCAAGAATCTACCAGCACGAATCCAGATTCTAACATAATGGCGTGAACTGTAAAAACCAAGGTAGTCAGAGCACTAGAATCACCAGATTTCTCAAGCAATACCTTTTGCAAGAAGAATGGTTCACTTAACCTTTTGCTGTGCTTCCGCTTGACATACATTGACTCTGCACCTTCCAGGCCCGTATTGTACCCAGTGGATTCTTTGGATCGATAAGGTTCCATACCTTGATTCCTAAGCTAAAAAGAGATAGCAAGAGCAAACTTAGACTTGTAATAAAACTTAAAAGAAGTCGGCTAACATATGTCTTTTAATTATAATAAAAGAGAGTAAACCCTAATAAAATCTAATAAGATAAGGAAATTTAACAAAATCTTAGCAACCACGTAATCTTTTCTATTGTTATGTTATGCTTATTTACCAAAATTTCGATTTTGATTGATTTCTTGTTAATTCTACACTTAACCAAAACGACGAGAAAGAGACCATAGATGAAAAAGAGCAAACCTCTTGAGATAGACACTGTGGATGGAGAAGAATTCATGAGCTATTTCATTTGATGGACAAGCTAAATTGTATGTTTCTTAGATCAAACACAATTGGTTTTGTAATAAAGTTGTACTCATTAGTTTAAACCTAAATACATCCTTGTATGTTAATATACAAATTGACATGTTCAAAGACGGATTCTCTTTGTTGGAAAGTAAAAAAAAATGTTATATATCTGTAGAGATGTTCAGAAATAGATAATAGCAAGACATTGGATACATGTCATCGATCTGGTGGTCAAAAACTTTAAACTAAAAGTTCATAAAGGAAGAGCTAAATAAATAGCAGTCATGGAAAGAAGAAGAAAACAACATTCAAAAGCAAAAAAAAAATAAAACATCATTCAATACCTAACCTACTACTACGTTGACCATTTGATCACTCACAACAATGCTTGCCAGTGAACTGCATCTTCATCAATAGCGTCTACCTCCAAATACCTATCCCAATGTCCGTGATAGTTCTCTCATGCGTCGTCTAGTACTACAACAACATCCACCGAACGTTGAAATCGGGCGTATTAGAGGACGTCGATGAGTATTTTTCCAATTAACATATGCATTTCTCCAATTAACATCGCATGTTAATTTCTTATAACAATCTAAAGATTCTTCCTTGCATTTTTGTTTCCACAGATCATTGTTTGATGCTAGATTCTGCATTTCTTTACAAACACAAGCCATCTTTCCAATACTCACACCAGGAAGGGACTCTAGTATCTTCTCCTTTAGCTCTGTTGGTAAGCTCATCAAATATGGAGGAGATTCCAAGCCAGCTTTATCGCAAAGATTAATCAACAATGGGATAACAACATCATCTTTTACCATTCTCCATAACATGAACACATCTCGATAGGAGCTCGACGAGAGTTGTTTCTCAAATTTCAAAGTATCCATAACCAAATCAATTAGGGGCAAAAACCTACACTTATGGAGATATGTCTTTTGCACTCCCTCACTATGTCCATCCAGATTTCCGTCAACTACAACCACACCGTTGTAATTCCAAAATTTCACAGTAACATAGTCGAATTTCTTGTTCTCTTTACGGGAAATCTTAATCAGCTCAGGTAGAGTATACTTTATGGAAACATAAGGTTTCTCCTTAACTTATCAGAGCAAGAATCTACCGGGACGAATCCAGATTCTAACATAATGGCATGAACTGAGAAAGCCAAGGTAGATCCAGCACAAGAATCACCAGATTTCTCGAGCAATACCTTTTGCAAGAAGAATAGTTCACTTAACTTTTTGCTTCTACCGTCCTGGCGCTTCAGCTTGACATCCATTGGCTCTGCACCTTCCACGCCCGAATTGTCTCTAGTGGATCCTTTGGATCGTTTTCTTGGTAAACGTACCATTAATCTGAGAAAAGGCCAAGGAGAAGTCAGAGTATGAAAGAGAGATGAGATGATGTCGAGTAGAAATCAAATCACAAGAATAACGCTTTATTAAGATAAACACGAAGCAACTAATGTGAAACAAAGCTTCGGTACCTTGTTTGGGTAAGCTAACCAGAGGTAGCAAGAATTGTGAAACCAAAGAGACTTGATCAATAATCGAATGTATAAGAAAAGTCGGCTAACGTATGTCTTTTTATAATAACAAAAAAGTAAACCCTAATAAAGCCTAATAAAATAAGGAAATCTAACAAAATTTCTTATTAAATTTTACCCTAACAAAATCGACGAGAAAGAGACCAAAGATGCAAAAGAGGCCAAACGGGCCTGATGAAACAAAGACGATGAAGCCACCAAATAAATGACAAAAATGATATCGTAATTTATGGTGTCATTATTCTCCAAATAATGACCCACTAACCAATTGTTGCTTAAAACTGAAACTGATGTTTGAATCATATTCCAACATCCTCCCTTGATTTAAACTTGCACACACCAAACATTTCCTTTAAAAAACTTGATTTTTCCATGTTACTAGTGTTCGTTGGAACGTCAGCGTTTTGTTTGTCTTCCTTGCAATTCTCAAACGTGATTGAACTTGAACCTTTAGTAGGCTGAACAAGCTCCCATGTTATGCTCTTCTCTACATATGCAATCTCTTCTTCCATTGCTTGCATCCACTCTTCTCTATTAAGTGATCGTGACCTTGATCTTTAACAATTTTCTCATTTTCTCTATCTGAGTTAAAAGAATTTGGAACTAAACATGTAGCTAAGTTTGCAGATTTCACTGTAGTTTGATGTCCTCCCATAGAAATATCTGACACCTTAGCAACTAAATAAATTGCTTCAACAGAAAACAACTCCAAAGGATAGAGATTGTTTAATGTCTCCTTCATGCTAGCAATCGTAAAACCTGTTGAAACAAAGACGATGAAGCCAGTAGCCACAGGCCCACAGCACAAGCAACCACCTTCTTCTGACTTCTGGTAATAGAGAGGCTGATGTCATTGCTTTTTCATTGATTGACAAGCTGAATTGTATATTCCTTAAATGAAGCAAAATTGGCTTTGTAATAAATTATTGCCCATCAGCTTAAATCTAGATACATACTGTCTGTTAATATACAATTGACATACTGTATGTTTAAAGAATGTTTTTTGTTTGGCATACTCATAATTTCTTAAAATTAGAACTTTAGAGATGCTCAGAATTTTGTTGCAGTATCAGTATATATTTAAAAAATCTTTGGACGTCAAAAATAAACCAGATTCTACAGCTACCCGGTCGACATTTAGAGTAGAACAAGAATATAAGGTTTAATGAGAAATTACACTAACTGGACCAAAGAAAATTTTAAAATTAGCCAAGTAACAAATAGAAAAAGTAAGTTACTGGTTACTCTATAATCATATTGTTAACAATATGATTATAACATTATTATATTTATTATACGTTTTATCTAAAAATTTGTAAGATTATATTAACAGCTATTATTGTAAATTATGAGAACCCCTCTTATTCATCTTAATTTTTTCAGCTATTTATATATCTGGAACTTATATATACAACCAAAATATTATACAACTAACTATAACATTATAAATACAAACAAAACATTATATTGCTTAAGTTACTACGGATAAAAGAATAAACGAAAGTCAGATTCCTAATTTAGGTTATACAATTGTCATTTCTCTAATTTCATACTTATTTTTTCTCATCTAACAAAAATTCACCCATGTTTAATTGATTGGAATTTGGAACTTAAAAATTTCTAATATAAACTTCAAAGAAAGAAAAAACAAACCACTCATGCCGGAAATGACCACTTCAACTTATGACAATAATTCTGTTGATATATCATCATAGCAACGATAAACTGATTAACCAACAGATTTTTACAAAATTTTCATAAACAATTCCGATATGAACTCACAATCGATCTAAGAGAATAGCAACACATTGGATGACAAGTATCTAATGGTTAAAAGCTTAAAAATAAAACTTCATAAAAGAACAGCTAATTAGTGAATATCAGTCATGACAAGAACAAGAAAAGATCATCCAAAAGCAAAAAAATGAGATATTTGAAGCCAAGAGATTTCTTTGCAGGAACAAAAACCAAATACCCAACCAACTACTACATTGACCGGTCCCAATTGATCACTCACAATGTTTGCTAGTGACGTCCTCGTACATTGCGTCTATCTGCAAACCGTTGTCCCCATGCCCGTGATGATTGTCCCAGGACGCATCCATTAAAACGATCTTCACCGTACCTTGAAGGCCGGGCTTCAAGGAAGTCTCTGATCTGAGAAACTGGAGATCTTTTTTCCAAGAGTCGTTTTTTATTCCCGAAGAGTCGTCGTTGTTTATGCTTCCAAGCATATGCATTCTTCCAATTAACCTCACCTGTTAATGTCCTATAACGGTATTCTGCCATGCATTTTTGTTTCCACAGATCATTGTTTGATGCAAGATTCCGCATTTCTTTACAAACACAAGCCATATTTCCAATACTCACACCAGGAAGGGACTCTAGTATCTTCTGCTTTAGCTCTATTGGTAAGCGCATCAAACATGATGGAGATTCCAAACCAGCTTTATCACAAAGATCAATCAACAACGGAATAACAACATCATCTTTTACCATTCTCCATAACATAAACACATTGCGGTAGGAACTCGAAGAGACTTGTTTCTCAAATTTCAAAGTATCCATAACCAAATCAATAAGGGGCAATAATCTACGCTTAACGAGATAAGTCATGTACACTCTCCCACTAAACCCATCTAGATTTCCATTCACTATAACCACACCGGCTAAGTTCCGAAACGTCACAGTAACATAATCGATCTTGGTCTCCTTACGGGAATTCTTAATCAGCTCTAGAGTATACTTTAGGGAAACTGAAGGTAACTCCTCAGAAAAGTTAAACTTATCAGGGCAAGAATCTAACAGCACGAATCCAGATTCTAACATAATCGCATGAACTGATAAAGCCAAGGTAGTCAGAGCACTAGTATCCCCAGATTTCTCAAGCAATATCTTTTGCAAAAAGAATGGTTCGCTTAACCTTTTGCTTCCACCGGCATAGCGATTCTCCTCGACATCCATCGGCTCTGGACCATCCACGCCCGAATTGTCCCCAATGAATCCATCGGATCGATCCTTTGAAAAACCTGACATGTATCTGAGATTTCTATGGAGAAAGGAAAGGGATACGAGAGAATGTGGAAGGAGAAAGAAGAATTTAGATGATCGCAGAGATTAACGGAGAATTGTGAAAGGAAAAGAATTGATTTCGATTTTAAATACTTTCCGTATAAACCAGAAGCCAAAACAACGTCGTTAACCAAAAGTAAGTCTCTATCTCCTAGAGTGTCTTTCTCCTTTTACGTAAACTAAAGTCTCTGTCTCTTAAAGAGTTTTTCTCCTTTGACGACTAGATCAGTCAGCTTAAACTTCTATGTCTTCATTATCGGTTTGATGCCTTAACTTGATGAAACAAAGACGATGAAGCCAAAGCACAAGCAACCACCTTTTCCTGGTGATAGAGACGTCACTGACCAATCTTACATCCAATGAGAGTTGAGACTTTCGGTTCTGTAGTCGTTTTTTTGTATGTTGTAATGTGCTTTATAGTTTCTCTAATGGTCTTTTCTTTTTATAGAAATCTATCTACTTTGTCTTCTTCTTTTATCTTCATTGACTCACTCACTCTTCATCGAAACTGGAAACTTGCAGAGGCTGGTCATGCTTTAGTTGGTGCTCTTATACCAGAGTATGATCCGGTACCTAAGACATCGATTATTCCTCAAAGTCAAGCTGGTAGACTCACTTTTTTCGCATCGAATGAAGAGAGACTTGAGTCTGGATTCTACAGCAGAAGCTACGTACCTTGAGAATCAAATGGCTGTTGCACTTGGTGAAAGGTTTGTTTACAATCGAAATGAATTGATGGAATAGGATCCAATTATCTAAATGTTAAATTATCTACATTATGTTTTTTTATCTCTATAGTAGGGTTTAAATCGGTCAAAAGCTTCAAATTAAAACTTCATAAGATCAGTCATGGCAACAACAAGAAAACATCAGCCAAAAGCAAAAAGAAAAAAAATATTTAAAGCTCATGCATCAGAAGCCAAGCGATTTATTTGCAGAAATGCAAAACCATATACACAACCTACTACTATATACTGAGTGGTCCCATTTGATCACACACTATGCTTGCCAGTAATGTCCTCCAAGATTGCATCTACCTGCAAACCGCTGTCCCCATGCCCCTGATGGTTGTCCCGGGTAAATCCCGATGGATCCACCAAAACGATCTCCACCAAACCATGGAAACCGGCCTTGAGGATCTCTGATCCGAGAAAATCGAGTATTGCCTGAAGGAAAGTTTGGTCTTTCAAGGTGAAAAGGTCGTCTTTTATTCCTCCAAAACTCAGCATAAGCATTCTTCCAGTTAACATCTCCTGTTAATGTCCTATAACATTCTTCCACATATTTTTGTTTCCACAAATCATTGTTTGATGTCAGATTCCGCATTTCTTTACAAACACAAGCCATATTTCCAATACTCACACCAGGAAGCGACTCTAGTATCTTCTGCTTTATCTCTGTTGGTAAACGCATCAAACATGGTGGAGATTCCAAACCAGCTTTATCACAAAGATCAATCAACAACGGGAAAACAACATCATCTTTTACCATTCTCCATAAAACAAACACGTCACGGTAGGATTTCGATGTCACTTGTTTCTCAAATTTCAAAGTATCCATAACCAAATCCATAAGAGGCAAAAACTTTCCCTTATCGAGATAAGTCATGTGCACTCTCCCACTATACCCATTCAGATTTCCATTCACTACAACCAAACCAGCTAAGTTCCGAAACGTCACAGTAACATAATCGATCTCGGTTTCCATATGGGTTCTCTTAATCAGCTCAAGTAGAGTATACTTTAGGGAAACCGAAGGTAACTCCTCAGAAAAGCTAAACTTATCAGAGCAAGAATCTAACAGCACAAATCCAGATTCTAACATAATCGCATGAACTGATAAAGCCAAGGTAATTATACCACTAGTATCACCAGATTTCTCAAGCAATATCTTTTGCAAGAAGAATGGTTCACTCAACCTTTTGCTTCTACCGGCATCGCGATTCTCCTGGACATCCATCGGCTCTGGACCGTCCACGCCTGAATTGTCCCCACTGGATCCGTTGGATCGATTCATTGAAAAACCTAATATCTATCTAAGATTTATATGGAGAAGGGAAAGGATTATAGAGAAGAGAGTTATAGAGAAGAGAGAACGAGAACTAGGGTTCGAGAGAGAAAATGATTTCGATTTCGACTAGTTTCGATTTTGATTTTACCCTTAACCAAAGCGACAAGGCACAAACATAATATCTAAAGAATAAACTAAAGCCTCTGTCTCGTAAAGAGTCTTTCTCCAGCCCTTATAGTTCTTTTCTCTATGAAGAATTTAAGATATTGATGCTTATCATCTCTTAAATACACTAAGCTATAATATCTAGCCCTAACTTCACGTGTTCACTTCTGATGAAAGACACGTGGTGGGTAAAGTACACGTATCTGAAAAACAGTTTGATAAATGGCTCAAAGTGGCTCAACTAGACAACTACTGTATATTGATTTCAAGACAAAAGTTGAGATTAATGGAAGAAGATCAGAAGAAATATGAGGAAGGCCAAGGTAAGCAGCAGCCACCGTATATCTCTCCGATGCAGCCGGTGACACATGAAGCTTATGGAGGTGGGCTTTATGGACATGACGACGAGGAAGAGACCAAAGATGTAAAAGAGGCCAAGACTTTAGATAAAGAGGAGCCAAAGCAACATAAACCACCAGCCAGTGAGACACAAAGTGCAGACGGGCCTGATGAAACAAAGACGACGAAGCCAAAGCATAAGCAACCACCTTCTTCTGGTGATATAGACGTTGATGTCACTGGCCAATCTTACATCCAATGAGACTTGAGACATTCGATTGCCTAGTGTTCTTTTTTTGTGTGTTGTAAGGTGATTTATAGTTTCTTTCTTGGTCTTTTCTTTTCATGGACATGTCACATGTATCTATTAACTTTGAATGTTATGGTGTATACTTGTGGCTAAACTAGAAAGGCATAAAGAAAAGTGATTACATGAAAAGGTAGGCATTTGAACATTATACTCTTAGTTCAAAGATGTTTTGAGATTCAATATACAAACACAGAGTATTCGGAAGAAAGGTCACATTTAGAGAATGAGCATACCAAATACAACCAATAGATAAGACTGTTTTAGTGCCAAAGTTGTACAAGTTGCGAAGTATTGTTACTTATAACCAGAAACCAATCTAGCAAGTCGAATGTATTATTACCACACATTTGAAGTCATCACGTTATGTTCCTTCACCTCAGCATTCTCCAAATTAGCTTGGGTCAGATGAAACAAGAACATAATGATTAAGCCCATGTATACCAACAGAACAAAAGAATCAAAACCATCACAACCTTGCAGGAACACAGATAGAATGATAGAAGCCAAAAGCATTACAATGATGGCTGAATAAGCATGAAATAGACATGTCAAAAGGTTCAATGCCAAACTGAGTATTGTCTAAATAAAGTTACCATGCATTATAGCACCATTGAATAGAATGTGTAGCTTTTACATTAATGTTTAAATACAATGATTAAGAAGATTGCATTTGAAAACCAAACAGAGGACAACTTATTTCAGCTATCAATAAGAGCCAGGGATGCTCAAGTCAAACCTTTAAGAAGCTTCTCTCTTTTTTTTAATAAACATGGATTTTAGTTGTTTTTTCATCATTAAGAGTCGGTTTTGTTTCATCCAAGACTGAGCATATGCATTCTTCCAATCAACATCGCCTGTTAATTTCTTATAACAATCTAAAGATTCGTCCATGCATTTTTGTCTCCACAAATCATTATCTGATGCTAGCTTCCGCATTTCTTTACAAACACAAGCCATCTTTCCAATACCCACACCAGGAAGGGACTCTAGTATCTTCTTCTTTAGGTCTATTGGTAAGCGCAACAAACATGATGGAGATTCCAAACCAGCTTTATGACAAAGATCAATCAACAACGGCATAACAACATCATCTTTAACCATTTTCCATAACATGAACACATGGTTGTAAGAACTCGAAGAGACTTGTTTCTCAGATTTTAAAGTGTCCATAACCAAATCAATAAGGGGCAATACCCTACACTTGTGGAGATAAGTCAGATACACTCTCCCACTAACCCCATCTAGATTTCCATGCACTACAACCACATCAGTTAAATTCCGAAACGACACAGTAACATAATCGATCTTGGTCTCCTTACGGGAATTCTTAATCAGCTCAGGTAGAGTATAATTCAGGGAAACTGAAGGTAACTCCTCAGAAAAGCTAAACCTATCAGAACAAGAATCTAATAGCACGAATCCAGATTCTAACATAATCGCATGAACTAGTAAAGTCAAGGTAGTCAGAGCACTAGTATTCCCAGATTTCTCAAGCAATATCTTTTGCAAAAAGAATGGTTCGCTTAACCTTTTGCTTCCACCGGCATTGACATCTTTCGGCTCTGGACCATCCACGCCCGAATTGTCCCCAATGAATCCATCCGATCGATCCTTTAGAAAACCTGACATGTATTGAGATTTCAATGGAGAAAGGAAAGAGATACGAGAGAATAGGGAAGGAGAAATAAAGAGAAAAAAGAGACCGAATATTTTCGTGTATTCAAGGTGAAGAGTTAAATGTGTTTAAGTACAAAAAAACTAGTTAGAGAATAGGGATACTTAGCTACAAGTCAGGTAACAAACTAACAACTGAGAAGAATATGGTAACAGACTATACAAAACAAACGATTAAACCATTAATCAGTAGATTAACCGAGTAGACCAAACTCCAATAAAAAAAGATTTGATATGATTAGAAGACAGGAGAAAATAGAGAAAAGATCGCAGAGATCAACGGAGAATTGAGAAAGAAGAAAATAAATAGGGGCAAATTGATTTCGAAATGAAACTAAAGCCTCTCCCTTCTAAAGAGTCTTTCTCCTTTTACATAAACTGAAACCTCTCTCTCCTAAAGAGTCTTTCTTCTTTTACGACTGGTTTCAGGTTAGCTTTAACTTCAGTACTTCATGTCTTCATTGCCGGTTTGATGCATACATCTTAAGTTTACTAAGCTATAATATCTAGCCCTAACATCACGTGTTCAGTTTTAATGTAAGACACATGGTATTTAAAGTACACGTGTCTGGAAAACAGTTTGATAAATAGCTCAATCAGACAGCTTCTGTATGTTAACTTCAAACAAAAGTTGAGATTAATGGAAGAAGATCATACGAAAGATGAGGAAGGCCAACGTCAGCACCAGCCGCCGTATATGTCCCAGATGCAGCCGGTGACACACGAAGCTTATGGAGGTGGGCTTTATGGACATGACGACGAGACAGAGACAAAAGATGCAAAAGAGGCTAAGACTTTAGAGAAAGAGGAGCCAAAACAACATAAACCACCAGCCAGTGAGACACAGAGTGCAGATGGGCCTGATGAAACAAAGACGACGAAGCCTAAACATAAGCAACCACCTTCATCTGGTGATACAGACATTGATGTCACTGGCCTATCTTACATCCAATGAGACAAACCGTTCTTAATGCTCTCTTTTGTGTGGTATAATGTGCTTTTAACTTTTTTTATGGAAACCTATCAATTAACTTGGAGAACTTATGGTGTTCTTGTGGCTAACCGACAAGGCATAAGCCACATAACATATGGTTGTAAGAGAAGAAACCTGATTTGGAGTGAGACCATAGTGAATACAACTAAAAGATAGACTTTTACAGTGACATGTACAAGTTGCAAAGTATTGCATCTTAAAACTCGAAACCAATCCGACAATTTTGGAGGGTTTTAAACCCCATTGATAGCCAAACGTATTATTACCACAAATTTGAAGTTATCACGGTTTACATCAAATTTATGTTTTTAGATGTCACATAGATATGTATTTAGATCACCAAGACACATTCATTCCTTCAGCTCAGCTTTCTCCAAATTCGCCTGGTCAGATGGGACAAACAATTCACGATTAAGCCCGTGTGTACCAACAGAACAAAAGAATCAAAATCATCACAGCCTTGCGGGAACAGAGATAGAAGCATAGAAGCCAAAATCATTACAATGATGCCGGAACAAGCATGAAAATAGACATGTCAAAGGTTCATTAAAAAACTAAGTATTGTCTAAATCAAATTACCATGCATTATATCACCATTGAAAGGAATGAATGAGAGCTTTAACATTAATGTTTAAATGCAATGATTAAGAAGATTGCATAGTAAAAAGCAAAGAGAGGATAGAAAAGAAACTTATTTCAGCTATCAAACCATTAAGAAACTTCGGTTTTGCTTTAACAATAATGGATTTTAACGATTCCAATTAAAGCTTTGGATTCTGTTTTTCACAAGCTAACTACAACCTCTGAACTTTGCTAAAATTTCCCATATTATCAATACTTTGAGCCAAAACAAAGGTAGCTTATGGCAACAGCAGAGATGATGAATCAATATAAAGATAAATCAACAGAAAGATGAATCTACTTTCCTGATTCCTTCCAATCAAGACTAATTCTTTCATAACATGCCCTAATTTCTTCTCTGATATAAGAGGGAGCCTAACCAAATCTATTGATCATTTAGATGTTTAGAACAAAACCAAACACTTAGAAGCTTCGGATTTCTATAACAATGGCTTTGGCTCCTATTATAAATTTAGCTTCAGATTTTCACAAATCCGTACCAACTACTGAATTTTGATAAATTTTCTAGAAAATTGAAAATTTAAATCAACACAAAGCTTCTTTACCAATAGAATTGTATAATTCAAAAACGAAAAGTAATCACAAACGAAAATAATCGCAAACGAAAGAAGAATGAATCAAAAGAGAGTAAAACCTAGTTGTAGTAAAGCTCGAGACCCATTCCATCGTGAATTTCGTAATCCTTAAGAGTGATATGATCCTTGTAGATATTGTACCACTTCTGAATTCGAATCTTCTCGGCTCGAGTTCCGGTTTGCGCCGCCACAAGCTTCTTCAGATCACCGATCGTGTCATCTTCGTTGCACTTCACCCTTACCTTCTTCCCCAAACGATCGTTGAGCACAACTTCGATCATCTTCGCTCTTTCTGCAATTACAAACCCTAGCTCCCAAATTTGCAATATGGAAAAGTAAAATAACGCAAGTTTCTGATTCTTAAGAATCGTGGAGACTTTTTATTTATAAAGGCGTGGACCGACCATTGTTGATGCGCGTCAATCTTTACCATTAAAAAATGGGAAAGAATGGGCTTTTATTGGGCCCATTATTAAAAAAAGCACTAATAACCTGAGTATTAAGATCAAAACCGCAGTTAAAGTACACACAAACTATACTTTTGGATTCTACAATGTTTTATTTTGTTTTTTTTGGTAAAATGTTAAACTGAGTTTTAAAATGTTAGTATGTTGCCGAGTTACTCTGAATCCAGTGGTTAGGATGATCCAGCTAATGATTTGGTACTAGAATTCGATTCCTATCTGCTGTATTAGAGTCTCTTAAAAAAAAAAATTTTAGGAATGGGTTTAGGTTATGAATCAGAATTTGTGTTGACATAAAAAAAATTTAGTATGTTATAGAGGCAAAAAACAAGAAAACACATCACCATTTTTGGATCAAAAGAAAAAGACAATGAAGTTTGGAGTTTCTTTTTAGTGCTTTGTGATTCTTTCAAGGACTTGGAAGTAGTGGGGGAAAAATTTCCTGGTGCAGCCTTTTTGATGGTGACTGGAATTTAGCACAAGCTGCAAGAGAATACCATTGTCATTCTATGATCATCATATGTATCAATCTCCTCCGAACTATAATCTGAAAAAACCTCAATGAGATTGAAACATTTTTCATGTATAATGCTGAACATGGCTTGCAATATGAGCTGCAGTCTTTAGTAAAAAAACTGGAAAACCATTTTTATTGAGAAATCATTTTATTATAAAATAACTTTTATCGTTGTTTATTGTATTTACAAGATAATAACATATACATAATATCGCAGGTCTTGGAATCCATGGATCGTCCCAGACTTTAAATGTTGCTCTACTTTCAACTCGTTTAATTAAACCTTTGTTTACTTGAGCACGTGCAGAAATAATGCTTTCCATCCATACGATGGAAAGTATAATCTTTTTGGATCCAACGAATTTGAATATTTATCCGGATTTAAATGTTTCAGAGCTAATAGAACCAACAACTAGATCTAGAGACATATTTCTATTAGACAATTGTTTGTGCCACGAGATGCAGGATTGATTTTAGGTATTCTGATTATGAGATACTTGAGAGAGGACATAACTAGGTTGATATTTCAACAAATCAAGAGTGTATTCGGTCAAAACCGGATACTAGACATAATGCAATATTTCACATTTTGGTATGGGCGCATATGGACCATATATTCAAGCCCTCCAGTCACAAGTTTGGAAGATAAATATGCCACAGAATATCAAACATTTTATCACGCAAGCATTATCCTGTGACAATACTGTCAAAGCAAATCTTGTTCGACAAGACATCAACTGTGATGAGGCATGCGATAAATGCGGGACATAAAAGAAAATGGTTAATTATGTTCTCTTTGAATGTTAACCAGCAATCTAAACTTGGACAATATCATAGATACCTTCCAATCCAGATCATTTCCCAGGGATTTTTTTACTCTCAAATATAGATTATTTAATATGGAGGATTCCCAAAGAGGTCGATAAGAAAAGTTACCCATGAATCTTGTGGTATATTTAGAAGACGAGAAATGAAAAAGCTTTCTCAAACATAGAAAAGAACCCGAAAGACATAATTCAATCAAATGGCTTAGGCGGAGGCGACAACATGGGAAATAGTACATGAAAGAAAGAATTCCAAGAATATTTTGAACACGGTGGTATAGAACCAAAGTGAGGAGCTTATATGCAGACCTCTTTCGACACTCTCCGCTTTCATAGGATACATGTGTTTTGTGGACGCATTGTGGAAGGACTCAGATATATACTCAGAACTAGGATGGTATTGTTTTACAGAAGGGGTTAGTGGAGCTAATATAGGTGCTCGAAGTATAAGAAGAAGTATTTCCTTCCTACACTCCGAATTTGAAGCGCTACTGTGGACAATCGCCAGTTTGATCTCTCTTCAAATTTTAGAGGTGGAGTTCGCAACTGACTGCTCATAATCTAAGATGATGATTAACGACCTAGACTGTTGGTCATCCTTCCAGCCTTATCTAGAGGATTTCACTAGACTTATAAGTTTGTTTAGTGTATGTTTCTTAGTCCTTACCCTTTGTTCGTTAAACCACAAAGCATATATTCTGGCATGCAATAATAGTAGTGTATCTGATGGGCTAGAATCTTGGGCTCTGATACCATGATAAGTTATGGGTTTCCAACTTAAAATCAATTGACAATGAGTAGATTAACGGTTAGAATGACCCCAAATTTTGATATGGGATATCAATCACATTCTAACACTATTGGAAATTAGAAATAGATGTAATACAAAAATCTGACGATGCAGAGTAGAAGTACAAAAATCTTTGTTGACTTCTTCTTCTTCGACATCCTCATCTTCTTCTTTGCTTCTTCTTTGTCATCTAATCTTCTTCTTCATCTTACTAATTATAGCTTCTCTTTGTTGCAAGATTCAATCAAGGATTCATATTTCCAACACATCAACTATACAACATTTAACTTGTAATTGTCTCTGTCAATTATTTAAACCTTATCTTCCATCAGAAGATAACGTTATATATGTGCTGGTTTTGTTGCAGCTCTCTATGTTGGGTGTGTTTCTTCAAAATGTGGATTTGGGCTTAATGGCTTGTGTTATTTATCTTGGTCAATAATATTGAATAAACGTATCTCATTTTCTATGTTGCTTTCAAGTCTACCGTTTCAAATTATGTCATTAAAAGCTTCAGTTTTATTGGCATACTAAAGAGAAGTGGGAGACGTTGAATAGTGAGATCTTTTACGTTATCTTTCTCTTGCACTATATAATTTCATTACGTTTCTTTGCAAGAGATTTAAAAAAATGATTATTGATCTTTCCTTAAAAATCTGAGAGTCTTATTCCTGAGAGTTAAGTGCACATCTTTTGGGAAGCAGAGTTAACTCTGGAGCTGTTCGTCTTGGTGATCCTGCACTTCGGATTAGACTGTAATGTTATATCTGCTTCTTATATATGTTATAAATTGGTTTAAAAATCTGTTTATAACTATTGAATGCCTTGATTCTAACCTTTATACATGGTCTATAACATAGGTGACTTTATCTATGTTCTGAAATGATCTTCAAGCGACATCATATCCGACACCAAAAGCTAAGTATATCGTTCCTTTACTACTTCTGCTTATTTCGATTCAATAGACAATATTTTCGAATTTTATAAGTCTCATCAATCTTTATATATGTTATAAACTGGTTTAAAAATCTGTTTATAAAAACTTTTACACAGTTATAAAAAACCTTATAATTTTTAGAAGCCTTTTATAATGCCTTATATGCTTTTTGATAGCCTTTTATAAGATCTTTATAATATTTTTGTTAGATGTTTATAAGCTTTTATAACCTTTTTATAATCTTTTATAAGATTTTTGTAAGCGCTTTGTAAGATGTTCATAAGATTTTTAGAAGCTTTTTATAATGTTTTGTTACAAATCTTTCTTGTAATTTTTATTTTAGCATAAAACCCTTAGAATTTTAATAAGCATTTTTGATGTTTTTATAAGTTTTTTACAAGGTTTTTATAACACCTTATAATAACCTTATAAGCTTTTTATTAAGTTTATATAATGATTTCTAACTTTTATATAGGTTTCAAGGTTGTAAATATGTTTATAAGGTTTTTATATAAAATTTTATAAGTCTTTAAATTGTCATTCTTCTCCTTAGCTTAGTACTTTTATAGCGAGTGTAACGATCCCTCATATAGGTTGGTGGATTCAAACTGTTTCGAGGTCATGGACTATAATATGGTCGTTAGTCATGATTGTTTGCAACCTATCTAGATTTGTCATTAATCTAAAGTTTAATATAAAAACATTTGGAGATAAGAAAATAAAACTTTAAGCACAACAAATACTTGATCAATCTGGCTGCCACCTACTCTATTTGCGACGTGTTGGGGAATGACTTTCATCTGATTCACTTTGGCCATCAAAATTTTGCACCTTGATCAACCTATCGAGATTCACCATTTATACATTTAGAGATTAAAAAAATAAAATTCTAAACACAACAAATATTTGACCAATGTTGTCGGCACTTGGGGAGTGGCTTTTGCTGATTCACTTTGGCTATTAAAATTTGCATCTCGATCAACTTATCCAGTTTCACCATTTATATATAAGTTTAATATATAAACATTTGGAGATAAAAAAAAAAACCTTTAAACACAACAAATACATGATCAATGTTGATGGCACCTGGGAAATGACTTCCATCTGAATCACTTTAGCCATTATGTTTTCACCTCAATCAACCTATCGAAATTCACTATTTGTATAAGTTTAATATATATAAAAATTTGGAGATAAAAAAAAAAACTTTAAACACAACAAATACCTGATCAATGTTGCTGACACCTACTCTATCTGTGTTTGAGACTGGTGAAGATGGGGAATACATTTCATTTGGATTTCAACCAAATGATCTGCTACTTCAGTTTCTTAGCAATCTATATATCAAAACCATATATAGATCAAAACCAAAAAAATCATACAAAACCTTTATCAATTGGTCTAGATTCGTTAAACCCATAAACACAATTTAACAAAAACTACAGCTAAATCCAAATTGACTTCTCATATAGTAGTGCATAGAAGTCACCTGGTTCTCCTCATTATGAATCTGTCTAAGTGATCTTCTATTACAGCATCTTAACATCTATCAAAACAAAAGTAAATTATAAGAAACTTTTATCCATTGGTCTAGATTTGGTAAATACATAAACACAATTCAAAAGAAACACCTAGTTCTCCTCATTATGAATTTGTTCAGATGATATGCTCCTATGGTTTCTTGATGGTCCCGAGTTGCAATCCATCTATTGAAACAAAATATAATTCTAAGATACACTTATCTATTGGTCTAGATTCGTTAAATCCCAATTGAAATCGTATATATCATTTAGCATTAGAAAAAAGGAAATTCTCCAGGTTAGTATACTTAATCTTGTCAACGAAATGAAGTCACATGTCTAACATTCACAACATAGGTATGTCGTTTGTTCCAACATTCATTTACTTTAGCATAAAAATTTGTTGTTCTCCAATCCTTTTCTTTGTTTTTACTAAGTGATAATTTGGGATGTATCTTCATATCTTGCATCTCATCAAGTGTGCACACCTCCGCCAATCTCAATTGCTTGAAGAACTTATGAGGACAATTATATGCGAGCACATTTAAGTAAATACAAGCTGTGCATAAATAGATCATATAAATCTGACATTTGTACTCATCACGCAATTCAAGGTTACGGTCAAAAAATTTATAAGGCTACCATGTAACCTGTGAATATATATATAATCAAGTATCGAGTTTACAACAAGAATACATAACCATATATTTCTTTATACAGTTTTAAAGAAATATTACCTAATTTTCCATCATGTTATCAAGCTTGGTTTGGAAATCATTCACAAAGATGTTCTTATCATTTCCTTTACGAAATAAATTCAACCACCTCAAAAGTAGACGAAATCTGGAAGGTAGAAAATCAATAGATAATGTTTCGTGTAAGCAGGGAAATCACTCCAATAAATAAATCTACAAGAAAAAAATAAATAAACATGCCATAAATATTATTATGTACTCCCTCCGTTCCATAATAAATGCCATTTTAGGATTGTTTTTTCGTTTTAAAATAAGTGTCGTTTTAAATTTACGAGGTAACTTTTAGTATAAATGGTATACTTTAACCTCATTACTAACCAATAAGAAAAAAGAAAAGGTGAAGAGTCAATTAATTTTTAAGGGTATAATAGAGTTTTAATATGTTTCCTTAATTTGTGTGAAAAATGCTAGAATGACATTTATTATGAAACGGAGGGAATAATATGTAACAAAGTGGCTAATAATGTTTTGATAATAAAATTGTTTTATTGGGTTTCAGACCTTACAATCAAAACATACACAAAACAAGGCAAGGTTGTGGTCCTACCATTCTTAAGATCTTCCCTCATTGATATCAACCCATGCTTAATGAATGCAAATGTCGCTGCTCCCCAAACATAGTTGTTGACTGATTCTCCAAGTAACTGTAGATATATAGGAGATATACTTTTTGTTGATTTCGCAAAAAGCAAACTCCCCACCAAAAAGAAAAGATACACATTTTGATAAAGCATCAAATCAAGCGCTTCATCTAGCACATTTTCAAATCTGGATTGCAGCTCCTTGAGATCTATGGTTAATGAGGTTTGTTCTTTCTTTTGATAGAGCAAGCTGCGAGCCTCCTCTTTTATTACTTGTAGGCGCTCCATTATTGTATCCCAAGGATATTTATCCTCATATCTGGATATTGAATTTTAATTGAGCATTAAAATTAACAATAAAATGCAAAATTCAAATTAAATACAAAATTTAAAATAAATACATTTAACTAATTAATGGAAAGTCCAGTACTATATAAGATATCTTCAAGACCGATATCTATATAAAACTTATTCCATTCCTCTTCTAAGTCATAAAACTTTACTAGAGTGGTGATAAGCTTCATATTAAGTCGATGTATTGTCTTGGAAATACTTAAAAAGTATCTAGAAATATATTTTTGATACGACTTTTGATTCTTTGATCTAAATCCCAAGAAAGAAATGTAGCCATATGACTAGGCCTGAGAATATGACCCGACCCGATTTGTCCGACCCGAACCAAAAAATTGACAAATCGGGTCGGGTAGTTATATTAGATTCGGGTAGTTCGCATATGACTGGATTTAGAATTCGGATATGGTTTCGGGTCGGGTCGGGTCGATCGACCCGATCGGTTATTCAATAACGATTTTCTTCTTCTCTCTTCCTCCTTCTCCGATATCTTATTCTTCTTCTTTTTCTCCAATCTCCTTCTCTCCTCCTTCTTCTCCCTGTCCGATCTACTTCTTTTCCTCCTCCTTTGTCTTCTTCTTCTTCATCTTCTTCTCAGATCTATTTCTTCATCTCTGATCTTCTTCTTTTTCTCAGATCTACTTCTTCATCTCTGATGTATTCTCTCCTCCTCCTCCTTTGTATTCTTCTTCTTCTCCTCGTCCTTTCTCTTCTTCTTCTCCTCCTCCTCCTTTCTCTTCTTCTTCTCCTCCTCTCTCTTCTTCTCCTTCTTCTTCTCCGCCTCTCCTCTTTCTTCTTTTCCATTTTTTTTCTTTTCGGGTCAATTCGGGAAAAAAATTGGTAACCTAATTAACCGGTAACCAAACCGATACAAACCGTAATGTGATTCGGTTATGTAGGGCTCAATTTGAAAATTTGATAAATAACCAAAACCCGACCAAACCTGAGCCGACCCGACCCGCTTGACCCGAATTCGCAGGCCTACATATGACACATTTCTTGAGAAAGAAATGTAGCTTCGAAATCCCAAAATTTAAAAATTTGTGTCATATGGCTACATTTCTTTCTTGGGATTTAGATCAAAGAATCAAAAGTTGTGTAGAAAGTATCTGTTTTAGATACTTTTTAAGTATTCCCAAAAGGGTACATCGACTTAATATGAAACTTATCACCACTCTAGCAAAGTTTTATGACTCAGAAGAGGAATGAGAGTAAGTTCTATGTAGATATTGAACTTGAATATCTTATATAGTACTGGACTTCTCATTGATGGGTTACATGTATTTAATTTAAATTTTATATTTAATTTTAATTTTGTATTTTTATTGTTAATTTTAATACTCAATCTAAATTCAGGTATCCGAATATGAGGATAAATATTCTTGGGATACAAGTATGGAACACCAACAAGTAACAGAAGAGAAGGCTCGCAACTTGCTCTATCAAAAGAAAGGACAAACCTCATTAGCAATAGATCTCAAGAAGTTGCAATCCGGATTTGAAAAGGTGGCAGTGGAGCATATGATTTGATGCCTTATCAAAAGGTGTATCTTTTCTTTTTGGTGGAGAGTTTGCTTTTTGCGAAATCAACAAAAAGTATATCTCCTATATATCTACAGTTACTTGGAGAATCAGTCAACAACTATGTTTGGGGAGCAGTGACGTTTGCATTCATTAAGCATGGAAAGTTAGGTAATACTTCCTTAAGACTGTATAAACTACTTATATATGGTTATGTATTCTTGTTGTAAACTCGATACTTGATTATATATTCACAGGTTACCTGGCAATCTTATAAAATTTCTGACCATAACCTTGAATTGCATGATGAGTACAAAAGTCATATTTATATGATTTACTCATGCACAGCTTGTATTTTCTTTAATCTTGTCACATATAATTGCCCTCATAAATTTTTTAAGCAATTGGGATTGGCGGAGGTGTGCACACCTAATGAGATGCCAGATATGAAGATACATTCCAAATTATCACTTAACAAGAACAAAGACAAGGATTGGAGAACAACGGGTTTATATGCTAAAGTGAATGAATGTTGGAACAAACGACATACCTATGTCGTGAATGCTGGACATGTGACTTTGATTCATTGACAACATTAGATATACTAACCTAGAGGATTTTTTATTTTCTAATGTTAAATGAATATATTCGAAGTTAATTGGGATTTAACGAATCTAGACCAATGGATAAAGGTTTCTTAGGATTTTCTTTTGTTTTAATAGATGGATTACAGCTTAGGACCGTCAAGATACTGTAGGAGCAAATCACCTGGAATGATTCATAATGAGGAGAACCAAGTGTTTCTTTTGAATTGCGTTTATAAGTTTAAAGAATCTAGACTAATGGATAAAGGTTTCTTAGAATTTTCTTTTGTTTTGATAGATGTCAAGAAGCTGTTGGAGAAGATCATCTAGACATATTCATAATGAGGAAATTCTATGCATAATATATGAGAAGTCAATTGGGATTTAACTGGTTTATCTTGAATTGTGTTTATGGATTTAACAAATCTCTACCAATTGATAAAAGTTTCTTGTATTTTTTTGGTTTTGATATATGGAATCCAGGTTGGTATCATTAAGAAACCGAAGTAGCATATCATTTGGTTAGAATCCAAATGAAATTTATTCCCCATCTTGACCGGTCTCAAACACAGATAGATCATGTATTTGTTGTATTTAAAGTTTTATTTTTTAAATCTCCAAATGTTTATATTTTAAACTTATATAAATGGTGAATCTGGATAGGTTGATCGAGTTGCAAATTTTAATGGCCAAAGTGAATCAGATGAAAGTCATCCCCAAGTGCCAGCAACATTGATCAAGTATTTATTGTGTTTAAAGTTTTATTTTTTAATCTCTAAATATTTATATATTAAACTTATATTAATGGTGAATCTAGATAGGTTGATCAAGGAGCAAATTATGATGACCAATGTGAATCAGATAAAAGCCATTCTCCATCTTCACCGACTGGAAACCAGCCTGGCGAGCACATCGCAGATAGAGCAGATGCCAGCAAGATTGATCATGTATTTGTTGTGTTTAAAGTTTTATTTTTTTATCTCCAAATGTTTATATATTAAACTTAAAACTAATGGCGAATCTGGAGAGGTTGCAAACATTGATGGCCAATGACCATATTATAGTCTACAACCTCGAAACGGTTTGAAACTACCAACATATATGAGGGATCACTACACTGGCTATAAGGGTACTATACTAAGGAGATGAATGACAATTCAAAGACTTATAAAACCTTATATAAAAATCTTATAAACATATTTACAACATTAAAACCTTATAAAAAATCTTAAAACATATATAAAACTTTGAAATCATTAATAAACTTAATAAAAAGCTTATAAGGTTATTATAAGGTATTATAAGAACCTTGTAAAAAGCTTATAAAAACATCGAGAAAACTTATTAAAATTTAAAGGTTTTTATAAGATTTTTATAGCGGATCTGTAACAAAAAAATTATCAAAAGTTTAAAAAAAAGCTTATAAACATATTTTAAAAGGCTTACAAAAATCTTATAAAATATTATTAAAAGGTTAAGAAAGCTTATAAACATCTGATGAAAATATTATAAAACCTTATAAACATCTTATAAAGGGCTTTCAAAAAGCATATGAGGCATTATTAAAGGCTTCTAAAAATTATAACCATGTAAAAGTGTTTTATAAGTTAAGTTTTCCAAAAGAGTGATTTACTCAAATAAGGTGGAATTATAGGTAAATGATTCAAATAGTATGGAATTATCATTAATTACTCAAATACTCTTGTTTTTTTTAATTGCCATTTTGCCCTTTTCGGATTTGTAAANTTGTAAACAAAAAAGTATTTACGAAAATGCCATTAATGAAAAGTGCCACGTCAGCACGAAATTCGCGTAGGTCTGCCACGAAGATCTACCAAAGGTCTATCAAAGGTCTACCAAGGTCTACCAAAGCTCCACCAACGCTCAACCAAGCTCCACCAAAGCTCCACCAAAGCTCAGCCAAGGTCAACCAAGATCTACCAAAAGTCAACCACACCATAATTCACGTTCATAAAGCACCGTTTAATAAAAACCACACTAAATTTTCGTAAATAGGAAGTAATTTTGCCAAACACTAAACAACTCAGGTTTTGTATGTTTGGTAGATTTTGGTAAACTGTGGTAGAGTTTGGCAGAGTTTGCGTTGCTAGTGTGGTAGACCTTGGTAGAGTTTGGTGGAGGTATGGTAGAGATGACTCATTTAACCTATTTTTGCAAATGACGATTTTATCTCTTCCTTCTCTCTAACCAGCTGCCGCCAACGAACATTAAACCACAAATCACCATTGTTGCTTCTTTTGAGCTTAGTTTGTGCTTGTTTTGNTGGATCGAATTGTTTTAGTCTGTGGGAGTTGGAAATTCGAACAAAATCATTGGTTCTTTGTTTTAGATACTTCTCATGGTTGTAAAATCTTGGAATTGAGTAAAGTTGTGAGTTATGATGAGTTTGTGAGGATGGTGCATGAAGATTTTGATC
>OVBA01000606.1:0-61194 GCA_900406435.1 Lepidium aucheri | reverse complement strand
AGCTAATAATTGAGGGGTAAATTCGTTATTTTACTCTACTACGCAATCTAGATATCCACAATCAACTCTATTACACAAGATTTTTGACTCTATCATTCACACAAATTACCTCTACTAAGACCTTAATGAACTCTATTAAACTGTACTCGGTTAGATTGGCAGAGTTGAGACACGGGAAAATTAACTCTACTACATACAATAATTAACTCTATTATACACTCGGTTTTGGTACTTTCAACTCTACTAAACACTGATTAACTCAATTACACTGTACTCGGTTAGTTTGATAGAGTTGATATTAACTCCACTACAAACATTGATTAACTCTATCATACGCTACGTTTATATCTTTCAACTCTATTACAAACATTGATTCACTCTATCATACGCTGCGTTTTATACCTTTTAACTCTATTACACTATGATGATCTCTACTAGGATCTGGATCAACTCAATTACAATGTATACGGTTAATGTAATAGATTTGACAAAAGCGCGCGTGCTTACGTGGCAAGTTTCATTAATGCCATTTCCGTAATTACGTTTTTGTTGTCTCTTCAAAAAAGGACAAAATGGTATATAAAAAGTTACAAAAACTACTATAGTAATTTCCAAACTTATGCCCTATTCTAGTAATTAACCCAAAATTTTGTCTTATTCTAGCAAATCACCCTAAATATAAATGTCTCAAAATTGGTCTCCAAGTACTCCCTGAATTATTTCTGATTTCTTAATATATCGCTAAGAGGTATCTAGACGAACACATAATGAGTAACGAGATTTTGAGCAAAGTTTTGAAATAAAGGATTCGTCTCAATAGCAAAAGACCATGTCCTAGAAAATTTCAATACAACTATGTGGAAATAGTTATCTTGAGATTAGAAGAAAAAAAATCATAGCTATTCTGACCATTTATAGCTCTATATACACACATATCAAACAAAAAAAATGCATAGTAATTACTCAAGATATCAAAATCAAATTGCAAGTTAGAACCTTAGCTAATTGACTACCTTAAATACAAAAATGAGAACGAATTTTTCTTCATTCAATGAACCTAATTATGTAAATAAACTAATTCCACAAAAATGCTTCAACTAATTCAGTATGACTATAATAATAGCATTAAACAAGTACAATTGAAATTCAAATGTAAACACATACAAATATCAATTTATCAAAAGAATCCCAAAAAACAGCTCCAAAATTCCTATTGACGGTACTTTAATTTTCCATCGAAGCTTCGCTTCCTCGAATTGGAGCTCGGTAGCAAAGTCCTTTCCTTCTATTAAACCATGAAACCCAAATCAAAACAATGAAAAGCATCAAAGTAATAAATTACAGATTATCTCATAAATCTTACAAAAGCAGTAAGTAAACTTATGTTCAAGTGAAGTTGAGAGCCCACATGAGTTTTAGCAGTGCCACTTGTACAGTTCTTGAATCGATCAAGAATCTTTTCAGCATAATGACCTTGTGACAGAATAATTCTATCAGAAGTGCGTGTGATCTTAATCCCTAAGATAACATTAGCAAGATCCATGTCTTTCATATCAAATTTACTATTGAGTAAATTCTTAGTCTGTTGGATTATGTCTTTGCTGCTATCTAGAACAAGCATGTCATCTACATATAAACAGAGCAAGACATATGCATTTTTGGTTTGTTTCACATTCATTTATTTTGAAATTATTTGACATCATTACATTGTCAAATTTTTCATGTCATTGATTTGGAGCTTGTTTAAGACCATACAATGACTGAACAAGTCGACAGACTTTGTGTTCTTGTCCTAGGACAACAAACCCTTCAGATTGTTTCATGTAAATCTCTTCTTCTAAATTTCCATTGAGAAAGACAATTTTCACATCCATTTGCTGAATCTCCAAGTCTCTTAATGATGCAATTGAGATCAACATTCTAATGGAGGTTATTCTTGTTACTGGAGAATATGTATCAAAGAAATCTAGACCTTCTTTTTGTCTAAATCCTTGTACCACAAGTCTAGCTTGTGCTTGTCTATTGAGCCATCAGTTTTAAACTTTGTTTTGAAAATCCATTTGTATCCAAGTGCTTTAAACCCTTCAGGTAGATCGTTTAACTCACAAGTATGATTTTGCATAGTAGAGTCCATCTCACTGTTGACGGCTTCTTCCCAAGATGAAGCGTCTGGTTTAGACATGACTTCAGTGAAATTTCTTGGTTCATTTTTTACAAGAAAAATCTTCAAGAAACCATCACCGTAAATTTTTTCCTTACGAGCTCTTTTGCTATGTCTATGCACATCATGCTGAGGAAGAATAACCGAGTTTGAGCCATAGTTTCTTTCTTTGGTTTGCAGCTGGTTGAGAAGATCTTTAAGACCCATCCTTTTCGCTTATGCTCTAGGTAGTTCTTGAAGTCGTACCAGCTTGATGGAAGCTTCTCAATGATGGTGTTTACTGTGAAAGGTTCACAAATGAACATACCCTCAGATTCAACCTTTTGACTGATCAGTTGAAACGCTTTGACATGTTGTATCGCGGGTTTTTGAATCTAGCATTGTGAAATTCAGAAACTTTGCCACATCATACCTCTGACAACCAGCATCTTCAACCTTGTATTTCATTTCCAAGGCTTGCCAGAACATCTTAGATGTTTTGTAGTCATAGTAGACTTTGAAGAGCTTGTTTTCAAAGCAGTTTAAAATCCAGCCTTTGCACAAGTAGTCAGAGTGTCTCCATGCTTCCATCGTATTAAATAGTAATGCATCTGTGTTATCCGGGTGAAGGTATGGCTGATCTTCTTTGACAAACTTCTCAAGGTGGAGATTTGTTAGGAAAAAGATCATCTTCAACTGTTACGATTTAAACCCTTGGCCCTCAAACTTTTCATGCAGCAGTCCCATTATGGGAGACGATTGAAGCACGAATGTAGGCAAAACTACATTTGGTGTGGCAACAACAGGCACGAAAGGAAGACCATTACCGCACACAATTCAGGGTGTCGTCACTTCAGTGGAATGACAACCAGTAGACCAGTATTTCCATTAAGCACTTGATCGTCCATAGGTATGTCTTGAATTGGTGTCCCGATGTTAGACATCTAAAAACAATAACACACTTTTTATGAGGATAATGTCTTTTTAAATTAATTTAAAATAATTTGCAGAATTTATTAAAATTTGTAAGTTCTGTTTTAAAAATTTTATGTGACTAATAAAAGTTAAATAACAACTTGCAGAATTTAAAACTTTGCAACTCTTGTTTAAATAATAAAAACAACTTTGATCAATTTTGGTTCACATTTTTAATTAAAGAATCAAATATGAAAACCAAAATCAATTTGGTACAAACCAACGCTAATATGTAAACACGTTTTGATCACAGTTGGACATATCAAAATCAAATATTTGATTTGTTCTTTTGATCACTTTTTGTTTGATCAAAAAACAATATTCGAAATTAATTAACGAATAATGTTCGTATTTTTTTTTAATTTTCTAAAAAAATTAAGAACAATTAGTAAGAGATTTGAAATCTTACAAATGCTGTCAATAATTTTTTTCCAATCAATTAAAAACAAATTTGCAGAGTTTATTAGATTTGCATATACTTGTTAATAATTTTTTTTCTCAATCAATTAAAAACAAATTCGCTGAGTTTATTAGACTTGCAAATACTTGTTAATAATTTTTGAGTAAATCGAATAATGATTCGCAAAGTTAAAACTTGCAAATACCATTAATGATTTTTTGGTTTTTGTTCAATCGTTTAAATGTTAAACGATCCGCTGAAATTAAAAGGAGCAGATACTGTTTATGAAAAATTAAACCTGCAAAAAAGTTAGTCTAAAACCACAAAAAAAAGATTAGATTGATTTTAGATAAGAGTTGAATTTAAGAAGCAAGCTCGAATTGAAAGTAGACTTAATCCAAACTTATAGAATTATTCTAAACTGCGCGGATTTATTGAGTTAAGACGGTCTGAGGTATAAACTCGAATCAAGTTTAGGAATGATGATATGAACGAAAACGATTAAGAACAACATAAGGTAAGAAAATTACACAGAGCTCAGATTGTAGTTTTGTTACCTTAACTCAATAAACGCCCGCGGTGTCTTGGGTTGATGCGTTTTTGAGTCGCAGGATAGAATTGTGACTAGACCGGTTGACAAACACCAATGAACGAGATCTGCAAACTGCGTCTACTCTACACTCTCGGACAGACGGTGAATGATTGTTTTGCTTTTTTTGTAAGTTGTGTTTAGAATGAGAGGAGGAGCTTGGTCTTATAGGAGGATGAGAAAGCGCGTCCATTTAATACCAAATCCCAGATATCACGCTGTCATTTAAGACCGAATCACGTTTTGTTTAATGCTCGATTGAACCCGAGCGTAACGGGAGACACTAAACACAAGACGAGAATCTTGAAACATTTAAGAGCCTTTAATACGAGATCTTTCCCATTAGGGCTAAATCTTTCTCGTAGGTTTGACTCAAAAATAACACACGCATTATGGGCCAAAGGCCCAGATTCCCCTGAGCACAGGCACAACAGCGGCGGCGCGCACGTGTGGTCTTTCTCTTCTCTCCTTCAAGCTTTCTAAACTAGTTTACAAGTGTAATGATACATATACACATGTAACCTAGTTTATCTTTGTAAACAAAAAAAAACATCGTTTATCTTAGCAATGTGAGACCTGCTAATTTCTCATTCAACTATAACCAAGATAAAGTCTATTAAACCATTGGGCTTAATAATAAATCGTTGGTCCAACACCCATAACTCCATTCAAAATTGAAACCTGCAATTTAAATAATGCATCCACTTATACAATTGTAGTGAATCACTAAAAGGACACTGAGTATGGTGAGAACTGAGCTTTGCTATACATGACAATAACATAATTGAGAGAGAATTGATGTCTTGAGAAATCAGCAGCGTATCTCCAATTGCCTGAAATAGAGAAAAAGAGTGTGTAGACCCTGAGAGCACGGAAAAGAAACAAAAGATATTGATATACCTAGTAGGATGTTACGAACAACAGTTATGGCGTCACCACCAGCAGAAAAAGCTTTTCCCTGGCCCTATATAGTATATATCATCTTGCTAAGTTATTGAGTGTGTGCATGTGCAAACAGAAAGAGATAAGGATGTATTAATTACCTTTAGGATGACAAGTTTTACATTAGGATCCTTCTCATATTCATGGAATAGTTTCAGAAAATTAGAGATCTACAAAACATTGATTCAACCATTATATATGTATGTAACTAGTACTCAAAGAGATGAGGATACAATAAGGCAAAAAGATTTCAATACCATGTTTGAACAAAGAGCATTCAGTTGCTTGGGTTTGCTCAAAGTCAAAATTATAACACTTGACTTCTCTTCCACTAAAACCTGCAGTTATCAAAGTGATTCAAGTAGAGAAGTATAGATAGTTCGCAGTAAAGAAGATAAAACAGATCTGAGAGTGTGACACTACAAGAAACACACTATTTGCAACAAAAAAAACGTAGCAAATCTGTCGCGAATGGTAATTTGAGACGGATTTGCAACGTCAAAAAAGTCACAAAACGTTAGTCGCAAAGGAAAAAATGTCGCAAAATCATTGAAAGGCTTGCGACGATCGAAAATCCTTGCAAATCCGTCGTAGAATCGGACATCGCAAACTTCTTGCAAGGTTTGCAAAGTGTTTGCGATGTTTTTTCTGCGATGGAATTGCGATGCCACCTATGCGACGGATTTGCGACGTCACTGCTTGCGATGGAATTGCAAAGTTCGGCATGCGATAGATTTGCAACGCCATGTATGCGATGGATTTGCGATGTTAGGTTTGCGATGCTTCTTAATGCGACTGATTTGCGACAATCATAACTGCGATGGTATTGCGAAGTCTACCTCGGCGACGGATCTACAATATTTACACACATTGCAACGTATTTACGACAGCTTTAATTATTTATTTTGAAAATATTATATAATAAAAAAAATTCAAATTAATATTAAAAGAATATTTTACAAAAAAAAAAACTACAACTCTGAGTCTTCATCTTCCGAACCGGGTCCCGTGTCTTCAGCGGCCATTTTTGCAAACTCATTAACTACCTCTGTGTTTTTCCTCGCCATGATAGACTACAACTTATCATATTTCGAGATCTTCTTCTTTGCCTTATCTGGCGCTTTGGTTGTCCGATCAATAACATTGGCCTGACGATCTACTAATTCTCTCTGATCATGATCAGAAGATCTAGATGACTGAGAGAACCCTTCATCCGATAAGCATTGGTCAATCCTTGATTTGAGTAATCTGGTGCCGAACAGTCTCCCATTTTTACTAGGTGACTATCTTCTGATGCCTCTTGCTGAAAACATATATAATTAGATTAAAATATGAAAGAGTATATTAAAATTGAATCAATTTATTGAATTTAAGATACTTACCTCTATGCGGGCTCGGACTTTAAACAAAATCCGTCCCGAACAATGTTTTGTGGACCTAAGCTCTCAGGATCAAACAATCGAGCCTTGCTACAGGCTTCAACCTTCTTCTTTGATTTTTCATCTTCCCAATACCGAACTAAACCCACCTAGACCTCTATTTTGAACCATTTGGGTAAAGCCTCGTCGCCCTTCTTTTTCTATTTACCCTTCCAACGTCCAACATGATCGCACATTCGTCTCCCCAAGAAAACCTCAAACTCTTTGCGCACTTGGCCTGTGATGGAAAACTTCCAATGAAAACGTCGCTACAAGAAAAAATATTAAGTTACTAAAAATCATTAATCACAAAAACACATTACTTAAAAATCAGACATAAAATAAATTACCGCAAACATCCATCAATGATGTGGAGCGAGGTCTGGTTAATATTCGCGTGAAGTTCTTGGAAATCTCGTTCAAAGATTTTCCTGATCATTGTTGTCAACAACCCATCGTCATCAAACCTACATGTTTTGAACCAAACAAATACTGTAAAACTAATAATAATATATTTATAAATTAATTAATTTAGAATTTAAAAAAAACTTACCAATAAGTTTCCGGTGGACGCTGCGGATGAAATTGGGAAGATACTTATGGCAGTCCTCATTAAAAATTCTCTCAAGAGCAGCCATCAAGTCACCACCATCCTGAGGTGGCACAGGCTGAGGAACACTGAGAGGTCCCAGACCGGTCTCTCCTACAGGAAAATAGCCCGACAGTTAGCTAAAACTACATCCGGGAAGTCAGAGGAAAGATCGTGAACCGAGTGAGAACCACCAAATCTAAGAGGGATCGATGGATGAGTCTCACCGGTCTTAAAAAGATACCGAGAGTAATAATTAGGGGTATGTCTCGACATCAAAGATTATATTTGATCATTTTATATATCAATATAATACAAAAATTTAATTAAGAAATCATTAAAAATGTTTTAATTAATTTCATAAATTAATTATAATTATCAAAATGTTTTTAATATGGTTATAAAATGTTTTTAATATGTTCAAAAATGTTTTTAATATGTTCAAAAATGTTTTTAATATGTTTTAATTATCACAAACATTTTTAAAATTACAAAAATATTTTAAAATTACAAAATCGTTTTTTAAATTACAAAACCATTTAAAAATTACAAAAACGTTTTAAAGTTACAGAAAATGTTTTAAAATTACAAAAAACATTTTAGAAAACGTTTTAAAATTACAAAAACAATTTAAAAATTGGTTTTAAAATTACAAAAATTGTTTCTAAAATTACAAAAACGTTTTTAAATTACAAAAAAATGTTTTAAAATTACAAAAAACGTTTAAAATTACATAAAACGTTTTAAAATTACAAAAACATTTTTAATAAAATTTAAAAATTAATAAACGTTTTAAAAATAGAAAAACATTTTTTAAAATGTCCAAAACGTTTTTAAATATCAAAAAAATTCTAAAATTTAAAATCTTCAATCTAGAACTAAAGATTCAACAATTCAAGCCTAAATCTAAAATCTAACATAGAAATTCAACCAAATTCGTCTTAGATCTAGATTCCAAAAAAAAATCAAAGTTTACCTTTGGCCGGAATGGAGTAGCACGGAAGCGGGAATGGAGAACCATGGCGGCAGGACGTAGATCTAGGACCGGCGACAGCGAGAATGGAAGACCAAAACCAAAATAACTTTGTTAGATTTGAAGAGAAATGCAAAAAAACAAAGAAAATAAGGAAGGAGAATGATGTACCTGACTCGGCGGCGGCGGGAGCGGAGAGAAAGAACTCAGCAGCGGCAATGGAGAGGAAGAAGGAAGAAGAACCAAATTGAGAAGAAAAAATCAGTGGCCATATATATATATATATATATAAGAGGAGCCGTCGCAGGGGCGTTACAAGTTTGCAAGAGCCTTGCAAGGAAACTAAGATTTTCCGTGTTCCATCGCAAAGCTGTTGCAGCACTTGCAATGCCCCTGCGACATCTACGTTAAACCGAGTATTTTTGCGTAGTGCGAAGAATGCATCCGGGGATCAAAAAAAGTTGTCGAACATATTTGAGAATACCTCTAGTGGATGTAATGTTCTTAATCGGGTTGAAAAGTGATTACCGAATCAATTTCAGAAAATCAACAAAACGATTGAATTTGCTAAGTACTTGGAATACATTCGGTAAGCAAAAAACTTTTAGAATATGTCCGGAATTGATTATATTTATTAAATAAATTGAAAGACTTATATTGTCCTAGTATTCCGTGATCACATTCAGATAATATACGACATTCTATAGGCTATTGTTGTGCTAAAGCACTACGCAAAAATTCTCGGTTTCTGGGTTTGCAAGGCTTTTGCGACACTAGACCCAAAATTGTCGCAAAGGTGTCGCATGTTTGCGAGGAGTTTGCGACATTTTGGGTCTGGAGTCGCAAAAGCCTCACAAATCCAGAAAACGAGAATTTTTGTGTAGTGCGAGGAAGACATCCGGGGATCAAAAAAAGTTGTAGAACATGTTCAGGAATACTTCTAGTGGGTATAATGTTCTTAATCGAGTTGAAAAGTCATTTTCGAATCAACTTCAGAGAATCAACGAAACCGTTGAATTTGCTAAGTACTTGGAATACATTCGGTAAGCAAAAGACTTTCTAGAATATATCCGCGATTGATTATATTGATTATACAAATTGAGAGACTTATATTGTCCGAGTATTCCATGATCACATTCAGATAATATACAACATTCTATACGGCTATTGTTGTGCCAAAGCACTTAGCAAAAATTCTCGGTTTCTGGGTTTGCGAGGCTTTTACGATGCCAGACCCAAAATCATTGCAAAGGTGTCACATGTTTGCGAGGATTTTGCGACATTTTGGGACTGGCGTCGCAAAAGCCTCGCAAATTCAAAAACCGATAACTTTTGTGTAGTGCGAGGAATACATCCAGTGATCAAAAGAAGTTATAGAACATATTCAGGAATACCTCTAGTGGGTATAATGTTCTTAATCGAGTTGAAAAGTGATTTTCGATTCAACTTCAGAGAATCAACGAAACCGTTGAATTTGCTAAGTACTTGGAATAAATTCGGTTAGCAAAAGACTTTGTAGAATATGTCCGAGATTGATTATATTGATTACACAAATTGAGAGACTTATATTGTTCGAGTATTCCATGATCACACTCAGATAATATACGACATTCTATAAGGCTATTGTTGTGCGAAAGCACTTAGTGAAAAATTCTCGGTTTTTGGGTTTGCGAGCCTTTTATGATGCCAGACCCAAAATCGTCGCAAAGGTGTCACATGTTTGCAAGGATTTTGCGACAATTTGGGATTGGCATCACAAAAGCCTCGCAAATTCAAAAACCGATAATTTTTGTGTAGTGCGAGGAATACATTCAGGGATCAAAAGAAGTTATAGTACATGTTCGGGAATACCTCTAGTGGGTGTAATATTCTTAATCGAGTTGAAAATTGATTTCCGAATCAACTTTAGAGAATCAACGAAACCGTTGAATTTGCTAAGTACTTGGAATAAATTCGGTAAGCAAAAGACTTCTAGAATATGTCCAGGATTGATTATATTGATTACATAAATTGAGAGACTTATATTTTCCTAGTATTCCGTGATCACATTCAGATAATATATGGCATTCTATAGGGCTATTGTTGTGCTAAATCACTTAGCAAAAATTTCATGCTTCTGGGTTTGAGAGGCTTTTGCGATGCCAAGCCCAAAATTGTTGTAAAGGTGTCGTAAGTTTGCAAAGCTTTTGCAATATTTATTGGCATGGCGTCACAAGGCCGTCGCTGAAAATCTCGGGAAAAAAATAACGAAGGCACGTAGATCCAAAATATCTAGAGTGAGGCGCGTTTGTAATCTCTGCGACGTATCAAAACTTACTTTTGAATCACCAAAATTCATTGTCTGACCCACCGGGACAACAACACTGATCAAAATTATTAATAGTTTAGTTGTTTTGGTGGCTCAGAGAATGAATTACGGTGTTCCAAACTTAAATTCTGAGGTGTCGCAGAGATTACAGACACGTATCACCCTAGATTTTTTGGATCGAGGTGTCTTCGTTTTTTTTCCTGAGAATATACAATGACAAGAGAGCCTATTTATAGAGAAAGAAGGTAAGTTTGATACAGCCTTCGCAAATTTGTTGCAGAATTTGCGACAATCTTGCGACAACAGCATAAACGTATCTCACAAAATCGTCGCAAATCTGCAAGGTTCTTGTGATGTTAGCATATCCCAATGTCGCAAAAATATTGCAAGTTTGCGAGGAATTTGCAACATAGGCTTGCTTGGCCTACGAAGGTTTAAAAATGTTTAAAAACTTCACTAAATAAATACTAAGAATGTTTAGCAACAATAGAAAATAAATACAAAATAACTTAATCACTTAATTCTTCTTCTTCTTCTTCTTCTTCGCCAGTGTCTTCTTCTTTGTTAGACTTCGAATTATTCAGAGTTTTAATTTTTTTCCTTATAATCATTAGGAACAATGTCTTGTACTTCATGTTGTGCATGTATACGACTTCGGATGATCTAACTTATTGCATAGCCACATAATCGGCCTCTCCCACTATACGACTTCTTGGATTGACTTTTATAACAGATAGTCATGTCTGACGTCTTTGCTTTATAACACACATGTTCTGCTTGACATGCTAGAATAAATGGGTCAAACTTGGAATATGTTTGGCTTTCATTTACATCTGTCACCCCTAAGTGATTAGTACGCACTCCTTGACCGATCGTTGTATTGTACCATTGGCATTGAAATAAAATGCCTCTCAATTCGAGAATTCCAAGATATGGGACTTCTATAATTTTGTTCAAAATGCCATAGAAACCGGTTTCACCAGGCACGTGGATTCCAAAATTTGCGGTTTCTTTATTGGAACCATGGTCGTACGTATGAAAATTATATATGTGAGTAAAATACACTGGAGCCATTACAATACTTGTAATTAGGTCATCAACTATCTCATGCAACCATAATGGCAAAGGTTTACCTACACATCCATTCTTGACCTACAAAATATACATAAATATATACATAGTTAATATATTGATCACAAAAATATAAACAATTAGTATTTAATATTAGGTACATAATATTTTAACCATCCTGCAAAATCACGTTATGTGTAACGATCATATTCTGTTTCTGGCAAATTATAGAATGGTTCGCGTATTTGTCTATCAAATTCACTACAAATTAAGTAATAAAAAGTAAAGTAATGAATTAACAAAGCAGTACCTCTCAAATGGCACAACATCTTCACAGTTTGACAATATATAATTGTGAGCTGCACGACAATATGTGTAGTTCTTCCAGTCATATCGTCCTACTTGGGTTTTTTTTGTTTTGACGGTTGGACTAAACTAATATGATGTGAAATGAGAAGTTTCCTCTATGAGACTTCCCGCAACGATCAATCCTTCCACTTTTTCTTGATTTTCGACCTTTCTTTTTAGATGTCCCATAAATCGCTCAAATGGGTACATTCATCGATATTGAACGGGACCACCAAGAGCTGCTTCGTGTGGCAGGTGGATTGGAAAATGTTCCATCACATCAAAAATGCATGAGGAAATATTTTTTCCAAGTTACAGAGCAATACTGAGTTATTTGTTTCTAATTGAGCTATGCCATCAACTGTCAGTGTTCGTGTATATAGATCCCTGAAAAAGGCTCTGATCCCCACAAAGTATATATATACTATATAATTAAAAACCAATTTTTAAATAGCAAAATTTAAAAATATAAACTATATAATACTTTACCGGCAATTGATTCGTGGACATGTGTCAGTAAAAGCTCAAGTAATACAAAAGGAAACAGCCGCTGCATGAATACATGGCAGTCATGACTCTTCATACCAAATATTTTTTCTCTTGCTCTATACATCTTGAGAACTTGGACACGTAACCATCAGGAAAATTTACATCTGAAGAAATCCTATTCAACAATGTCTGTTTCGCTTCTCTGGACAACCGAAATATTAGAATCGGTTGTTTGCCATCTCCTGTAATATGCAATTCAGGCCTTGCACATATTTCGGCTAAGTCCTACCTTGCCTTGGAATTGTATTTACTCTTTCCATGCACATTTGTAATTGTGTCCATAGTGTTATCAAAAAAGATTTAACGATGTGCATCGGATCCAGGTGTGTCGTAGTAACAGATCTTTCCAAATATGACAGTTCCCAAAAGATACTCTTTTTGTGCCAATTGTGAGAATCACCATATCCGTCAGGCATGTTTCATGGAGTGTGCCAATTGCCCCCACATTTACAAGTCTCCTGTGCTCCATAATGATCAATCTGCTCCAACACATCACTACCTGACATGTGTGACGGGGGAGGAATACGCACAACCTTGTTCTTCTTAAATAACTTCTTGTTCCTTCGGTATGAATGATGCATGGGCCGAAACCGATGATGACAGTCAAACCAACACGATTTCTTACCATGCTTTCGCTGAAATGCATCAGACCATCCCATACAATATGGACAAGATAACCTTCCATGTGTCGTCCATCCAGATAACATTTCATACATCGGGAAGTCACTGATTGTCCATAATAAAACTGCATGCATCTTGAAATTCTGCTGCTGCGAGTAATCAAATGTGTGAACACCTCCATACCATAACTGTTTCAGCTCATGAATCAGAGGTTGTAGGAAAACATCGAGAGAACGCCTAGGATGACTGGGACCTGGAACTAGAATAGTCATAAACAAAAAAATCGCTTTGCATGCACAAATCGGTGGAAGATTGTATGGCGTCAATATTACATGCCATAGAGAATATTGTCTCCCAGACATACCAAATGGGCTAAATCCATCAGTGCATAAAGCTAGATAAACATTCTTAGACTCTTTACCAAAGTCAGAATGTACCGTTTGAAAATGTTTCCAAGCCTTTGCATCCGAAGGACGTGTCACCTCGCCATCATTTACTTTATGTTATGCATGCCATGTCATTGCCGATGATGTCATTTCTGATTGATATAATCATTTCAGTCTATCAGTATTTGGAAAGTACCACATACGTTTGTATGAGACATGCATCCTTCAACATGTTGCTCGGTATCTCAGCTTCCCACAGAATCGACATTCATGTATATCATCCTCTTTCCAGAAAATCAAGCAATTGTCAATGCAAACATCAATCATTTCTGATGGTAATCCAAGATCTGCAACTAACTTCTGCATTTGATAATAATTCTCGGCAAAATTATTATTTTCTGGAAAATACTCTTTCAACAAATCTGGAAATTGATTCATACTTCTCTCACTTATGTTTCCTCCACTCTTAATACACATCAACCTAGATGATAATGACAATTTGGATAAACCTTCTTTACACCCCTCATAGATAGGTTCATTTGCAGCATCTAGCATATCATAAAATTGTTTTTCTTCGGGGTTGGGTTCTTCAATTCTATTTTTAGTGACACCAGGGATATTACCATGATATGCATCTGTAATCATATCATGATGCCTATTTCCTTGTTGATGATCATAGTTTTCAAACATATTTCCGCCATAATTATAGTTAGTATTACCATGCCCACGAGCACCCGTACTACTACTTCCAACATCCAAACTATACCCCTCCCCATGTGAAAACCACACATAATAATTAGGAAGAAATCCTCTATTATATAGATGTCTTTTCACCATATTTATATTCAAATATTTCCTGTTCCCACACTTTAAACATGGACAAAAGATGTTATTGTCATTTGGAGTAAATGGGTTATTAGCTGCCTGATTTATGAATGCTCGCAACCCATCTAGAAACTCCTTCGTTACTTCTCCAGTTTTCATATCTCTTCGATTATACATTCACCATCGTAATGCAACCACTTTAGCTTCCGACGTCATTTATACTTTCTCTCTCTCTTAGTGTTTGAGATTTGGTGTGAAGATACAATTTCATGAGGTCTATTTATAGAGAAAGAAGGAAAGTATGCTACAGATTTGCGATGTACTGTAGTTAGTATCGCAGGGCAATCGCAAATGTCTCGCAAAAACTGCAACAAAATAAATATGTCGCAAATGTGCTAGGGATTTGCGACGTCAAGAATTTTGTCGCAAATCCTTCGCAATTTCATCACAAGACTTACGACGCCCAAGTTTTTGTCGCAAACTTCTAACATTTTTCGACATCTTGTCATACGTTGCAAATTTATCGCAAATCCATCATATTTCTTGTGATGGAAATTTGGCCTCGCAAATTTCCGTCGCAAATAGCCTGTTTTCTTATAATGTGAGGTCATCTTGTATGTTTTCTTCTTCTTCTCCTCTTCTTTCTTACACACATATATACACAAGAAATATATTCTAATGTAGTTCATGGTTTTGTGTCTATTTGCAATATAAGGCTAGTACATAGCGAGTGAATATGTAAACATATTTTTTTAAGTATAGAGCTAGTGTATGTGTATGTGCTTTGTTTATATATATATATCCATTAGATACAGGCTTTCGACCCTAATTCTCCTAGACTCGGGTCTGCCTTTAACTGTATCATAGAATTGGGGTTCTGGTCACTCTTTCTTGTACAAGTTTAGATTTGAACTGATGAACTTTCAAATCCTTTACCCGAAGTACTGCAAATAAAGCTAGCTCGTTCAGGTGGATATGTTTGTTTTTTTTGTAACTGATTTTCTATTAAAAAAAACAAAAAGAACAAAATGTTAAGGGGCTTTAGCCCCAGTACAAAAAAGGCCCGAATACAAGATCAAGTAAAGAAATTAAGGTTGGAAGAAAATAGCTCATACCATAATCAAACTTTGACATTTAGTTGGTATTTACCGTACCAAGTACCCACTACGGAGAATACGTTACAGATCTCAGATCAAGGATACAAAGGAACAAACGCAATTAGGAAATGAAGATCCAATCATCTTTTAAGTCTGTGAGAGAGAAAAATCAAGCCAGAGCTGAATCATTTCAGAAGCAAAACCTAGATTTTGTGACCAGAGGCTAGCTACTCTGCATCAAATTATGGAGTCAATCCGGTGAAGAAGCACATCGATAGAACGAGCTAAGCCACGATGGAGACGGTTGTTTCTCTCAGACCATAGTTCATAGACACAAGCTTGCCAAGTGAGTAGAACTAACTTCCTCTTTCTCTTGTTTAGGCTTGGATCCCGGATAGAAGAGAAAAAATCAGACCAATTTTGAGAAGCAGAGTAACGGAGGTGATGACAGAGAGGAGACCATAGATTCCACGAAAATGAGCAATCAAAATACAGATGGTCCCGTGATTCATAACCGGTATTGCAGAGCAAGCACGCAAGATATACATGTAAATTCCAACTTAACAAGCGATCTCTTGTAGGAAAACGGTTTAGAATTACTAGCCATAGGAAGAACTTATGCTTTGGTATACCACCCGAGATCCATATTTCTTTGGACCAAGAGACAAAGGGGAGTTGAGGTTTGAGAATTAGGTAGATTTCTCCAGTTGAATCAGTTAAATTCTTTGTTCTGTTAGGTTCCCAAGAGTAGATATCTGGAGAGTCCGAGAAATTGATTGTGGTAAGAAAGGCTTGAACATTAATCCATTCGTCTGACCTAGCATTGGGTAGTCTCCATGAGTTTCCATTCCATAGGTCAGACAAGGTAGTGTTGAGTCTAATACCTGCCCGTGAGTTAGATTGGTGAAGATAGGAAGAAAGATACCATAAGGAGACCAGTTATCACTCCAAAAATTGCATGACACACCATTCCCAATTATGGTTTTAACCCACCCTCTGAATATTGGTCTTAGCTTCAGAATTTTGTTAGTACTCCAATAGTGTTTTTGCTTGGTACAGATAACCCAAAACTGACTCAATTCCCCTCTAAGAACTTCTGATAGGAACCATGATGCCCAAAGAAATTTAGGTCTAAAAAATAGCAGCCATAGAAGCTTAAGGAAACTAGCAATATTCCAAGATTCCAGATTTCTAACACCTAATCCTCCTTCTATTTTTTTAGCTGTAACTTGACACCAGGAGACTTTGGCAGAGTGATGCCCTTCTAAGGAACCTGTCCAAAGGAATCGACTAAGAAGCGAGTTGATCTGCGAAATACATTTCTTTGGTAAGAAGAATGTACTACACCAGAACCCAGAAATGCTTGCTATGACTGAGTTAACTAGCTGAAGTCTACCAACATAAGATAATGATTTTGCTGCCCATGACGTGATTCTGTGTTGGATTTTCAGAATAATAGGTGCACAATCAGCAAGGCTCGGCTTCTTGGTACATAGAGGAAGGCCAAGATACTTGACTAGTATAGTTCCATGGCTTATACCAAATCCAGTTTTTATAGCATAAATTTCTGATTGCTGCAAGCCTGAAGAAAAGAAACTAGTTTTGGAGAGACTAATAGCTAAACCAGATTTTTCTTCAAAACTTTTTCACGATTGACATAATATTTCGGACAGAAGAGAGAGAGCCATCCGAGAATATCAATAAGTCGTCAGCAAAGCAGAGATGAGTAAGTTTTGAAGCCTTGCATTTATGATGATACCCAAATATCCGGAGGCAGCCTCTTTGTTCAACATAGAGGATAGGTAATTCATAGCTATCACAAAGAGGTAAGGAGAGAGGGGGTCTCCTTGCCTTAAACCTCTTTTCTGATGAGATCCTCCTTGATCATCGCTTGCAAAGGAGAGTGAAGGTGATAGGAGACTTGCTCTTGTTCAGAAAGAAGAAGAAGAAGTCGAGAAAAGGTAGATTGTTAGGTCGCCCAAAGGTTGTAGAAGACCTTTGATATTCCGTTGAGAGCGAACAATTTTGAGAGAGAGATTTTTAGAATTCAAAATTTGTTGTTTATTCAGACTAAGGCCACAAAAGTATATAGGGGAGAGTTCAGTTTTGGACATATTCCCAAGACAACTTGAAAATGACAAGGTAATAAAGCTGTATGGAAACTATAACATTATTAAATGTTATTTGACTCACTAGTTGCACCCCTTTGCATTATGCAGCCGATTTTATTAAAGGGCTTTTATTTGGCTGCGAATTTTATTAACAATTGGGCCTCTTGATGGTGTAACCCAATTGCCTCATTAAAAACCTTAAGGAGAAAACCCAATGGGATAAAACTCACTTGAGGGAAAAAGAGTGCAAATAAGTTACACACTCATTTGTTAATCTTCTTGAATACTCATCGCAAGCTTCAAGGTATTATTTGGCTTCAACACTTCTTGCTCTTCAAATTGTTGAAGCAATCCTCCAATAGCTTGATTGAAACGCCTAATCCGTGATCTTGTCATGGCTCCAGCCGGTACATCTTTGAGCACATCCTCCTTGAGTATCTCCTTATCACTAGAGATGTCCATGATCACATCATTGTCCCTTTGAAAAACCGTTGATAGTTCCATTATAACCAACTGAAAAAGAGGTCGTGCTAATACATACCTCAAACCATCTCACATATTGCTCAGGAATATCTATATTCTGCATACATGATAAAATAAATTCCCATGTGATTGTGTCAAAGGCCTTAGCAATGTTTATTTTTTCATGAGAACACGCTTAGACTCTTTATTTTTGTGATACCTTTAACCAATTCTCTTGCCAAGGTATTTCCCATAAGTAACCGCTCCTTCAAAAATGCAGTTAGATTAGGTAGGATTATGCTAGGAAGGATAGGTTTCAGCCTCTTGACTAGTAGCTTAGATATGACCTTGTAAACGGTGTTGCAACATGAAATAGGTATGAAATCTGATATAAGAGTTGCTCCAGCTTTTTTAGGAACCAATGATAGAATTCTTGAATTTGCAGTTGCAAGGAGGAAACTTGATCTGAAGTAATGGCAAATTGCATTCGTGAAATCAGAGTCCATAATGTTCCAGGCGGCTTTAAACAACCCAGTTGCTAGACCATCGGGACCAGGTGATTTATTGCTGTTCAACTTAAATAGTATAGTTCGAATCTCTTCTGCTGAGGGAAACTAAATCATAGCAGAGACTAATTCCTAGCTGCAAGAGAAGTCCACAAGTGATCTGAACCATAAGGGAAGAAGCGTAAGCTCGTTGAGTTCAATAGGAGCCAGAATGGACATGAAGTGGCTTAAAACGACAGAACTCATGAGGAGAGGATCAGTGAGGATTTGGCCATCTGATAAGGTGAACTCTCGGATTGCATTGTAAGAATTTCTAGAGCTTCCATATCTATGGAAATATGAAGTGTTCTGGTCACCTTCTTTAAGCCAATGGATACATGATTTTTCTTTGAAGTAGGTTTCCTCTATTTGTCTTAGGTGTTGTAGTCGGTCTTGAGCCTCTTTCTCAGCTAGAAAATTATGTGTTGTAGGGTAATATAGTGCTGAAACATGCATACGTTGCAACAAACTTTTAGCTTCAATAACTCTCCTTTAAATTAGGGAATAATTCTCTCTATTTAGTAATTTGAGGGGAGTTTTAAGTCTCTTAAGGTTAAAACAGAACGATGACAAAGATGTGTCATGACTTCTGTCTGGGGTCCAAGCCGTTTCCACTGTCTCTAGGAATAAAGGATGGGAAGAAAGATAGTTTAAGAACTTGAAAGGTTTGGTTCCAACAGTTGGGAACGGAGAGTTAAGGGAAACTAGGCCAGGCGTGTGGTCTGAAAATTCCACGAAGGAAAAAGATGAGTGACTCAAAGGAAATGTTGCAGTCCATTCCTTATTAACAAGAATTTGGTCTAGTTTTTTAGCAAGAGGACAAGCAGGTCTGTTTTTCCATGTGTTCAAAGTTCCTTGAAAAGTTAGATCATAGACTCCCAAGCTTTGCATGTTTGCCATCATATATAACATATGAGCATCCATGTGTATGATTTCAGGGGATGAGTGCTCCTCCGGATGAACTATTTGATTGAAATCACCACCAATGACCCAAGGCGAGTCACATGATTGTAACCTTTCATTCAATTCAAAAAGCTCAGTCCACACTGTAGCTCACTCACTATGAGTATTATCCGCATATATATATCTGTCATAAAGAAAGCTGAAAATCCTGGAATGGTCACATGATAGTTCAAACTTTAACGGGCTTGATGGAAAATGGAGAGGGATACCGTCTGAGTCCAAATGAGTATAATTCTCTCGTCGCCATCAGAAACATGGTTTGAGGTAAAATTCCAGCCATTACAACTCATTTGCAATACTTTATTAATATTGGGCTCTCTTATGTGAGTTTCCAAAATTGCACCTATACAAGGCTGATGAAAAGCCAGCCATTTATTAAGGCGAATTTGTTTGTCCAGGTCATTCAAGCCTGAGACATTCCAAAAAAATGGTTTAGGAATCATTAAGCATGAGAAGAAGACACTCCCTTGAAGAGGAAGTGATACTTATCAGGTAATTGCTTAGGTATGAGGTGAATGGGAGAAGATAAGGGATCAGATAAATCCATTGGGGTATGGTGGGTTCCTTTTTGAAGTGATTGGTCAGGAACAAGGGAGGTTTTTACACGTTTACTGGATTTTGCAGAGATAAGGAAGGATTTTATAGGCTGTGGTGGAAAAGGATGGTGGGACAGAAGGGAGGGTTTTATAAGCTGAAGTGGAATATGTTGGTGGGGCAAAGGAGACGGGACAGATGGAGAGGTAGGCGGAGATGTGTTTGGGTTAGGTAGAGGGGAAGAGGTTTTCATTAAGGATTTTGGAACCCAAATTTGAGTAGTTTGAGGACAAAGTTTGATAGGATGGCCAATGAGCTTGCAATGGAAGCAGGTTGGAGGAGTCCATGGGTAGGAAACATCAAGTCTAATAATCTGTCCATTATCCCTAACTAATTCCACTTTCTTTGGGATAGGTTTCTTCAAATCAACCTCAACCAAACAATGAGCCTTAGAGATGTTAGTGAGACCTAAAATGAAGTCATCAACCTCTTTTGCTGCAGCAATCAACCCTGCCATTAGGCTCCAACCTTCTGGAGTCATTAGCTCAAATGAAATTTCTTTGAAATGAGCCCAAAGAGGCAAGGAAGTAAGCGGTTGGAAAGCATTGTGTGAAGCAACTGACCATTTCTCAACATAAAACAAGGAGTTAGCAATGTGCCACATCTTTTTTTCTAGAATTTTTTTTTCAGGTAATCACTAGGGATTCTGAATATAATAGATCTTGATGCTCGTAGTGTATGGAATTCTATTTTCTTGTTTTTGCCCCAAAGATAGTTCAGGATATTTTGAATAACCCCATAAGGAGGGAGTTTTCTAGAAAAATGTCCAATTAGGAAGTTTTTATGAGCTGCACCTTCTCTTTTAAAAATCTCATCTGAGACATTTACCCTAGGAGTACCTTCAGAGGGGCAATACGATGTAGAGATCTGTTTGAAGTGACTTTACCTTTTGCAACATAGGACTGAGCAAGGTAAGAGTAAGAAGTTGGCAAAGAAGGATGAGCGAAAGGGAGGGAGAGAAAAGGGGGTTGGGTGGATAAGATAGGGTTAGGGTTTGGCAGGATAGAAGAATTGACTTAGGGGGCATGAGAAATTTGGGGAGAAGGTCCACGAGAGGGAGAATGGATAGAGAGGAGGGATCGATTGGAAGAGAGAAAAGGGCCAATCGAACAGTTAGGAGAGAAAGGAGAGAAGGGAGAGTTGGGAAGAGGAGGGAGGGAGGATGAGGGGCGAGGGGGGCAATTGGGTTAAATCAGGGGGATCAGGAGGAGACGGTGGAGATCGGAGACGGTGAGGACTTGTTATCGGCAAAGAATCGCAGAAGATCAAACAGGTGAACGAGAGGTTCTCTTTTCGCCATCCGTACTTTTTTTTATTATTATTGAGGTGGATATATTTGTTACCTTGTCATAATATGTTTAACTGGTTTTCTTTTAACTTTCAAACAACTTGTATAATAATTTATAGGGATTCTCTCAGGGTCAAGTAAAAGTAATGTATAAAAGCAAACATATAACATTTTTTTCTTACAAAGCAAGTCAGACATATATAATATGTTTGTACAGAATCAAGTCAATCTTAATTATATTAGTTTGTCCGTTTTTATAACAGTTTTTAATAACAAAAGTTAAATTAATTGGAAAGGATAAGAGAGTTGCAGATAAAACGTAAAGAAAAATAAATAACGCATCTGAGATATGACTGACGAATTACTATTTATTTAAGAACCACCGGGAAGGAAGATGCTCATAGTCGTTGCCTAGTTAGTCTACAATCTCGTTGGAATTTGTTTGAATTATTTATTGACGCATATTGCCATTTAGAGAATTCCAAGACGTTATACGTACGCATGCAATTATTTACGTCAATTTTACTAAATCCATCACTTCTATCTAGGCTAGAATTGCCAATTAAATAAATTAAAATACAAACCAAACTGGAGCCTATCCAAATCCATGCGAAGGTAAACGATTCGTCATATATAGATCTAAAGGTCTCCATGTTTAGGGCTTAACTGGGAAATTCTATAAGAGAATTTGATGTCTCTAACCAACCTGGAATCTGCTTATTTATAGATTTGTCCATTGGGATTTGGGAAAGAGCAAAAAAATTTAGTAGCTGATCCCAGTTATGAAAAAGAGTTGCCTCTATTTCGTTTTTATTAATGATCAAAAGCATAAAGGTAAAGAAGTACAAACTAACGATTAAAAACCAAAGGAAAACCAGAGTAGCTAGGAATCTATTTTTTGGATAGTCATGACTAGAGCAAATAAACCAAAACATCAAACTTGAAATATAACCAAACGCCAAAAGCATGCGAGTAGAGACTTGTACGCTGCATCGCAAAGTCACAAGAGAAGACCAGACTCACGTATGTGATTTATAGGAAACCCCATTAACAGTGAGACCTCCATCAACACAAATGGTCTGACCAGTAATATATGAAGCTGCAGGTAGACACAGAAAAGCCACAAGTGATGCAACCTCTTTTGATTCTCCAGCCCGACCAAGTGGAGTTCTATTAAATAGGCTCTTCTTGTAACCAGTGTCTTCGAGAAGCTGATGTTTAACAAGATTTTAAGACACAATAATGAGTACTACATGATGTCATTTTAAATTAAGAAAACAAAATTTATAGTATATCAGTTTCATACAGGTTCAGCCATAGGAGTGTTAATAAAATTAGGTGCAACAGAGTTGCTTCTTATGCCATCTCTTGCCCATTCACAAGCCAAACTTTTTGCTAGTTGATTCATAGCTCCTGGAGTACACAAGAAATATTCTCCTAATTAATTATAGGGTTATAAAGTTCATATCTATATGTTGATATAGATATATAGATGAGAATACTATTTCATCTACTATTATTGAAAATCTCTTTATTCATTGATAGTACGTTTATGTACATTTAGTTAAACTATAGATGGATCCACATTCCATCGAGACAACTCCTCCAACAGAAGAAATAAAGACGATGCTTCCATATTTAGAAGCCTTTAGAAATGGATGTGAAAGTTGACTAAGATGATATGCAGATTCCAAGTTTGTTGATATATGAAACGAGAAATCGTTTGCCTCTTATTCTATTGCTGGCTTTACACGAACTACGCCAACATTGTTCACCTATATATGTTTAACATATACATATGAGTAACAAATAAATTTCTAAATATAATAGGTATATATGCTTAGGTTCACATTATATATGTTAAACAAATACTTATGAGTAACAAAATATTTAAATATTTATGTCCTACATAATAGTAATTTTGCCTATTAGAATAAACAATGTGGATTAGAAATTAAGTAAATGGCAACTGGCCGGGTAAGACTAAATAAATAGACCAAAAATCAAATCAAATATCTTGATAGTCTTCTCGAGATCTGGGTGATTAAATATTTATGTTTATTGATTTTCTACTAAATTTTGATTTTAGAGAGACAAGTTGTTTAGATGATATTGTTTGGAATTGTATTATGAATTGGTGTTGCTAATCTATAGCTGTTGGAAAGAATAGAAATGTACGGGTTAGGAGATTGTATTTTTTATGTGGAAAAAGTTTTCCCAGCCAAAGTTTTCTCAGGATGTTTTACATACTACTCTTTTTTTTTCTTTCATCATAATTATATTAAGAACCAAGTAGGATACAACTTTGGAATACATGAGCCGACGAAACAACAGAATTTTCCTGCAAACTATGCCCAAATAAGGAAAGCTAAGATAAAATCCGAAAAGACTAGAGTAGGACACTTAAGAAAAAGACTCTAGAAAACTACTACCCCGAACTAGAAGATCGAAACCACCAAAGACTAACCGAAGCCTAAACTGATGGCGGAACCTCCTATGGAGACTAAGAGTACCTCAAAACTGAAGACTGAGCTGCTAAACCGGGAGAAAGAACCCAAAAACCAGACTGCTTGAAGTCACAGAAAGAAGTCTAACTGGAGACGAGACCGAGGACAAACTTAATGGCAGAAAAAACACTTGAGAACAAGACACAACTCTCAGAAATGGCGAAGATGGAAACAAAGCCGACTGCATAGACGCCGTATTAGAACTCGAGATAAAAGTAGACCACGATCAAATCTAACAAGTACGGACAAGGAAAGATCAAATCCTCTAAACGGAGAAACTGAACTCTCACAAGAGCGATCACCGATCGAATCCAAAGAGGAAACTAGATCAACATCAAGGGGGAGCAAATAACTAGAACTCTAACCAAGATCCTAACCTAAAACTAATCAGGATCCAAAGACTAAACATAGATTAAAAGCATAAAATACCCAAATTTAAAAGGATAAAACACCAACACAAAACAAAGATGATAAAAACGACAAAACCCGAGAGAGACTTAACCAAGAATAGAACCACTCTAACAAGATCACTAACAAGGTCAAGTAGATTTGGGGAGAATGCATTAAACACACACGCCTCGACTCGAACCACCGTCTCATCTTCTCATCACCTTAAGTTCGCCGNGGTGAATGGCGTCGGAGCTATCAAAGCCACCGACCGTCATGCACCCAAAACACAGATCGACAAAGAAGAAAGCTTGACGGCTAGGTCTTTTTCACAGAGAAAAAATCGAGCAAGAGAGAGAGATACTTTTTGATGTTTTACATACTACTCTAATATTAGTTAATCGACATCTCCCCAAAATAGGTAAAATATTTTAAAAGGATTATAAAAAGTAAATTTTAATCTTTGAAACAGGTCTTATCAATTATAATATTATAAAAAGTCACTTAACCATTATAAATGCTTAAGATTTAAGGGGTGTATTAGAATAGGAATTTTAGGAAATTTGATAGGATTTAGATTTTGAAAAATTTGAAAAAAATTGAGTATTTTTAGGGTTTTTTTATTTTTGAAAATCAAAATATTTAGCGATTTAAAGAGACTTTACAACAAAATTTTGTAAAATTATGTGTGATTTATGTTCGAGAAAAAGACAACTTATTGTGAGATAAAATCAAATTCACGGAAGATTATGTCCATTTCCTATTCTCATCATAAAGTCCAATGGAGATTATACATCATGGGGTGACTTTTAAAAGAATTCTATATTAGTATAGCTATAGCCATGTGAAGCCTAGAGCACTGAAGCTTTGATATGATCAAAAGGCATATTAATCACAAACCTATAGTATAATTGAATAACCTAATTTCAAAAAAGATTTTGGCTAACCTAAGAAGATAAAAATCTATCAAAATATGATTATGAAACTGAAGTGGAGTTTATAATGGGCATGTCACAGAATTTACCAAACAATTTGAGGATAACGATCGTTTGAAATTGATATCAGAGCAAGAAGAATAAGATTCTAGACTTGAGATTAGAGAGGTTTAAGACACGAGATTATATAGTTATCCTTATAATCGGGTATATCTCTCTTCAGTTTTGATACCAGAATTCACTAGAGCTTTTTGTTTCAGGTTACAAGAAGAATATGAGCTCAGATCATCGGAAGACAAATTTCAATCATCTTAAATCTAATTCCGTTAAGTTTGTTTTAAACAAACTTGACTAGATCTAATAGGCTGGATCCTCAATACAATGGCCCAATAACATTGAGGCTCGGCTTCTTCTGCTTCATGGGTCACAACTTATTTTAAGCCCATGAAAGCCCATTATGACAAATGTGAGACAAACATCACATTTTTCCATCTTTACCGTTTCATTTGTCTGAAACAGTGAAACCCTAGCCGCTCTGTTGTTGAAGATTCTCTTCGCTTCAGTCACTCTCACCAGAGTTTTCAAACCTCCGTTACCGTGAAAGTTTCTCCGACGACCTTATTAACCAAAAAACACGTCTAGTTTTTGACTCTTTCTCTTGCCTTGAGCTGAAGAAGCAGCAGTCTTCAGAGAAAGAAACCCTCTGACTTCTTCTTCTTCTTCTTCGAAGAAATCTCTTTATCTCGTGTTGATCCTGCAACGACTAACACCAACAACCAAGATGCAAGCTATATATTAGCTTTTGTATCTTAAATATAGAGATTTCTCATCTCTCTTCCTTAGCATCTAAAGTTTTTCGTTATAAATATTGACTCTCGCTTTATCTTCTCCTTTCTTTTCAGATTAAAGATCAAGCATTTTCGGGATCTAACTAGATCGCGGTCAAGTTCAGAGATCTAAGACAGTCTCTGAACTTTTCTCCAGAGAGAGTTTTGGTTAGCATGTCCGCACAATTCAAAAAGGTATGAATCCTTGTTACCCTTACTAACTCTTCATCTATGACATCTCTGATAAAGTTGTATTTGATTTGAATATGCTTGGTCGTTTCGCTGCATACTCTATTCTTACCTAGGTGAATAGCGCTTTGAGAATCACATAATATTTCCATTATGTTCTGATTAAAACCCATTTCTTCGCAAATCCCATTTAGCCACACTGCTTCTCTGCTTGCGTCTTATAATTAAATATATTCCACTTCAGTAGTTGATAGAGCTACTACATTTTGCAATCTTGATCTCCAACTCACTGTGTTGCCACCTAATGTGGATATGAAACCTGAGATTGATCTTCTCTTGTCTATACTAATGCAAAGTGTGAGTAAATCTTCTTGTTTTGTGAATGCTAAACTGACATTAGTTACTCCCTTAACATATTTCATTAACTATTTCACAACTAACCAATGATTCTTGTTTGGATTTGACATGTACCTACTGACGAGTCCAACCCCATATGTAATATCAAGATGAGTCTCTATCATGGAGTACATCAAGCTACCGACTGCACTCGCATAAGGTATGTCTTCCATGTCTTTAGCTTGCTGCTCTTCTTATTTTGTTGTTGATCTTTTAATTTTGAAATGATATGCAATATCAGGTTGAGTCCCTATGATGGAGTACATTAAGCTACCGATTGTACTCGCATAAGGTATGTCTTCCATGTCTTAGCTTGCTGTTCTTCTTTTTCTTTTGTTGATCTTTTAATTTTGAAATGAGAACCAATAGGAGACTGTACTGAGCTACAGTCTTCCATATTAAAAGACTTTAACACTTTTAATAAGTAGTCCTTTTGAGATAAAACTAAAGTCCCTTTCTTTCTTCTCTGAACTTAATATCTTTTTAATCTTTTCTATCTAAGTTTTGCTCAAAGCTGTTATCAACATGTCATCTACATATAGGGGTAAATAGCTCATGCTTTCACATAGATCGTAGTCACTTTTCCTGAAACCATGCTTAACCACAAATGAGTCAAATTTGTGGTTCTACTCTCTAGGGGATTGTTTCAATCCATAAAGAGACTTTCTTAGTAAACAAACATTGTCCTCTTGACCTGTTTTCACAAACCCTTCTGGTTGTTCCATGTAGATAGTTTCCTTTAAAACCTCGTGAAGAAAAGTCGTTTTAACATCTAACTGTTCCAGTTCTAAATCAAACTTTGCCACTGCAAATAAAAGAATTCTAGTAGAAGTGTGTTTAACTACTGGAACGAAAACCCTGTTATAATCCATTCCCTCTGTCTCAGAATAACCTTTTGCCACCAATCTAGTTTTAAATCTAGGCTTTTCAATTTCTAGAATACATGGTTTGACCTTGAAGATCCATTTACTACCAATAACCTTTTGATCCTAAGGTTTGTCTCTTAGATCCCAAGTGAAATTCCTCTTAAGAGAATCCATTTCTTCTTTCATTCCTTCATTCCAGAATTTCCTATCCTTGATTTTCTGAGCTTCCTGGTACGTCTTTGGCTCTTCAAGATAAATGAGTTCTGCACTAGCAAGAGCATAGGCCATGAAATCTAAATCTTCACAGCTAGATGGTGGTCTTATCTCCCTTCTTTGTCTGTCACGAGCAAGTAGGTAGTCATCTTCACTGCTTACACTTTCCTCAACATTCTTATTTCCTGTACTCTCTTGGCTGTCTGTATCTGAACTAAGCTCCTCATTATCTTAATCTCTCTTATCCGTCAATTATCCACCTAATGAAGTAATTGTTACTGTCTTAGATTCATGACCCAAAATTTCTTCTAGATCCTCTATGAAAGTAACTATTTTCTTAGCTCTAGGTTGAACGCTCTATGAATTATCATTTTGAGAATTCTTATGCAAAGTACTTTGGTCAAACACAATATCTCTGCTGATAACTAGCTTCTGTTCTTTTGTTAACCAGATTCTATATCCTTTAGTATCATGACCATAGCCAATGAATACACCTTTAGTTGCTTTTGGACTTATCTTATCAGCGATTGTATAAACGTAGGCAACACATCCAAAGCTCCTTAGGTGACTGTAATCTATCTTCCTCTCTGACCAAATATCCTCTGGAATTATAAAATTTACAGAGGATGAGGGAGACCTAGTGATAATGTAAACTACCGTAGCCGCTGCCTCTGTCCAAAATTCTCCACCTAACCCTAAGTCTGATAACAAGCATCTAGCTTTATCCATAATAGTTCTGTTCATTCTTTCTAAAATGTCATTCTGTTAGGGTGAATATGGAACCGTCTTGTGCCTTTTTATCCCTGATTCCATACACAATTTATCAAACTTAGCATTACAATACTCTAATCAATGTCTATTCTAAGACATTTGATTCTCCACCAGATTCTTTCTTTTTACGAATTTCTAAAAAGCTTCATCTTTGGTTTAAAAAAAGTAGATTCATGTTTTATTAGAGTAGTCATCAATGAAAATTATGTAGTATCTAGAGCTTAAGATACTTGGAGTCACAATATGAGAACCCCAGAAGTCTGAATGAACATAATCAAGAATTCCTTCTGTAGTACTCTTTAATCTCTTAAAACTTTGTTTCTGAGATTTTCACAAGGTACATGTTTCACAGAATCCACAAGGTACATGTTTCACAGAATCCAAATTTATGTATCTCTTCACCTTTGAAATACCCTTTCTTAGCAAGCATCTCCATAGTCTTCTAGTTCATATGGCCTAGTCTTCTGTGCCACTTTTCTGTCACATCTATTGATGACTTAACCACATTTGCTTCTAGTTTCAGGACATTGCCTTGAAGATAGTATAAACCATTATGATATTTTCTGATTAGGATTTCTTTTTTATCCTTGTAAAAGATGACTTTGAAATCCTTCCATAATTGCACCTAGCTAGTTCTAATTGACCGTAGGATATTAGATTTTTTCCCATCTCTAGCATGTATCTAACATTCTTCAGAATCACTTGAGAACCATCTTCTTTCACAATATTGATGTTCTCAAATCCTTTCACTAAATAAGTGTCATTTCCCATCAGAACTTCATTCCCTTCTAATTCCTTGAAATATGACAAAACTTCTTTGTTGGTTGTAATGTGAAACGTGCATCTTGAATCCAAAACTCATTCTTCTGTTGTAGCAATTAAACTGGCAACATAAGCTAAAGATTCTAGAAGAACAACTGTGACATTTTCTGAACTTTGGCCTCTGCTATTTGTGTCTTTTTTTCTTTCCAGACAATCTCTTTTCCAATGAGTTTCTGAACCACGAGTCCAAAAACCTTTGCCATTAGATTTTCCTTTGGGTCTGCTTTGTGAACTTCCTTTTCCCTTCGACTTACTCCTACCATTTTCGCTCTTGCTTCTATCTGAACGTTTCTTTGATCTCCCTCTTGACTCAACAACTAGACCTTCTGCAGAACCCTTCTTCTTGTATAACAATTCTTTTTGAATCAACTTGGATTCCATTCTGTAAGCTCCCGTGATAACATCTTTTATTGTAAGAGTGTCTTTAGCATTACCAAATTGCAGAGTGTGAACTAGAGGATCAAATAGCGGTGGTAAGCTATTTAGCAATGTGATTGCTTGATCCTCATGTTGAATGGTGACCTTAAGACTTGCTAAATCATTAATAAGTTTCAGAAACTTATCAAGATTTTTCTCTCTCGTCTTATCTTCCTCTATTCTATACAATGAAAAATGTTTCTATAAATACACTTTGTTTGCCTTTGTCATCATTTGGTAATCCCTTTCCAAAGCCTTCCACTGCTTAAAAGCAACTGGTTCATGCATTATCTTCCTAAGAACTAAATCGGTGAGACACTATCCGAGTAAGCTTCTTGCTCTCATGTCTTTTGATTCCCACTTAGGATCCTTAGAACTTGCACCTATCTTACCGACCTTGATCTCTTTCCCTGATTCTTTATCCATGATAGTTGCTTCCTCAACAGTCTGTTCTTCTTTAATATCTTACTCCAAAACTGACAACAAACCTTGAATCTCAAATTGCCTCAATATCGGTTTCCACAATCCAAAATCACATTTTCCATCAAACCTCTCCACCTCGAACTTTCCCAATGTTGGTTCCATTTCTTGTATTGAAAACTATCTTGATCTATTACCCACCGAATAATAAACCTAGACTTAGTCCGTTTCAATAACAACAATGCTTGAGTCAACTATGATCCAAATTTCTGGATTTTTAACTTGAAAGATTGAGAGAGATTATATCGATTTAAAGAATAAAGCTAATTGTATTTCAACTCCATGTTTGTAATCTGAATTGAGATCTGATCAGCTTTTTCTCAGCTTTTTCTTGTGACTTGTTGTTTACTGATGAACGTTGCCTAGACCACGAGATTCTGTTTGCGCCTTCAAAGATTAGTCTCAAGATTGAGACTCTTTCTTATCTTCTTCTTCAGATCTGGTACATACTCTTCTTCTTCTCCCTCCAGTTGCTGAAACTAGCGCGATTGATTGCGATTACAACCCATGGCGCTCTGATACCATTTGTCACAGAATTTGCTCAACAACTTGAGGATAATAATCATTTGAAACCAAAATCACGGTGAGGAGAATGAGATTCTAGACTTGAGATTAGAGAAGTAAGAGACACAAAATTATAGAGTTTCCCTTTTAATCACGTATATCTCTTTTTGGTTTTGATAACAGAATTCACTAGAGCTTTTTGTTTCTGGTTACAAGAAGAATATGAGCTCAGATCATCGGAAGACAAATTCCGATCATGTTATATCTAATTCCATTAAGTTTGTTGTAAACAAACTTTACTAGATCTAATGGGCTGGATCATCAAGAGAATGGCCAATAACATTGAGTCTCGGCTTCTTCTGCTTCATGGGTCTAGAGCTGTGACTATGTCGTAAAAAAAAGACTCTTGCCTTGGACCCTGAAATATATATATATATATTTTTGGGGATGTTAATACAAAATATAGTTGTGGCATAATGGTAATAGTCTTGTATGTTATATCCTTGGTTTGAAACCACTATTTGCTCATTACTCTTTTTAAACATTTTTTGTCAACATTGGGCCACAATTGGCCGATCCACCTAAATGTGCAAGTGTGTCTGCCTTTAGTGGATTTACAATTTGTCACTAGTTTAAATGTCACTTGTAACATATTTTTAAAATAATTAAAACAGAAAATTTAAATTGAAAATGGAGATAATTGATTAGGTTTTAAAACAAAAGGAAATTCAAAAAGGGGAAATAATACTTGTTTAAGAATCAGAAGATTGACAAAAGAATATTAAAACTAGAATAATAGAAAATTTTTAAGAAAATGGAAAATTGTAACAGAAATTATAGAATAATATATTAGTCTTAATATAATGAATCTAATATTTCTAGAATAATAATGAAAGAGAATTCCCAAATATAGAAGAAACTTAGATTATACCTCCATTAGAGCGTGAGATTTGATTATTTTTTTCAACATGTATTATTTGGTTTGTATTATTTGGTTCTTAAATCCGTCTTGATATTTTGAATATTATTTTTGAAATATTGTTCTAGTGACCCAAATCTGAACTGAAATAAACTCGAATTAGAAACATCGAATTCAAACCAAACCCAACAAAATATCTAAATGGGTCCTAGACCTATATATTTAGAAAACCAAACATGAACCAAAGCAAGACAAAGTTCTAGAGTTTCTTTAGTCAAATCTTTATTTATTTTGGATTTTCATATAAAAATACTCAAACTCAAACTCCATCTATATCAAACCAAATCCAATTCAAAAAATAAAAATAATTGAATAAATGTTATATCAAAAAAACCAAAAACTGAATTAGAAGATTCAAATAAAAAATTACCATAATGAGTGCTAAATATATGTATTCAGAAAACCGAATCCAAACTTAAAGCGGAACCGAATTAAAAAATCAAACTTGTACCTGATATATTTTAATTTAATTAATCTTTTTAGATTTTTGAATTAATTTTTGTTAATTTTAAAATTTTATATAAAAGTTTATTACCAAACTCGCCTTAAGTCTATTTTTAAGGGTAGTTATGAACCTTAGGTTAATTTTATCTTATAGTTTATAACACGGCCAAAATGAAAGTGTCTCCCGCTTTAATATATAAGATATTATATATATCAATTATGACAATAAAAATTAAATCGTTTAACTATCATATCTACAAAACGAAAATCAGTTAGAAATCCTGATTACGAGAATTTAGTGCAATAGTTTATTGAAACAAAAAGAAAAAAAAATTATGTGTTGGTCGTTTTTTAATTTTGTTTTATCAATACATTTTTCTAACTATAAAAAAAATTATAGGACCCTTTTTACCAGATTTGTCTTCGGTCTTTGTAACCCTGGGCACGGTATTGCATCTAACACAACTTATTTTAAGCCATGAAGCCCATTATAACAAATGTGAAACAAACATTATTCAAACATTGTATAAGTTATCAAATAAACATCAAAACAAGGTTTTCTTTTTATTTACAGGTACATATATGTAGAGCAGAGGCAGGCCTATTTGTTTGGTTGTCGTTAGCAATCTCGACCAGCAACATCGACCAAAAGTTGTTCGTTTAGCGGTCACCGGTTCAGCGACCGGTCGCAGCGACCCGTCGCTAGCAACCAGCAACTACAATTTTGAGTCGCTAAAAAATTTAGCGACTGGTCGCTGGAATTGGTCGCTAGCGACCAGTGACTCCCAAACGAACAACACTAGCGACCAAAAAATTAATTAATTAAAAATATGTTTACATAAATTAAATTTAAATATAAATTAATAAAAATAAAATTATATAAAATATAAGAATTACAGTTTATGTATTTTTATAAAAAATAATAAATACTGAAAAAAATTAAATTTACAAAATTTGATTTAATTGCTTATAAATATATTTTTGATGACTAATAAATAAATGTAGTAATATTTTTTATTTGAATATTTTTTATAAAATTTGTATATTTTTTTGCTAAATAAATTTCATTATTTTATAATTTAGATTAACCTACAAATTTTTAAAAAATTATAAATATATAAAATAATTTATAAATTTTTTGTGAATAATAATTTTCTTATATAAAAAAGGAGTCATTGCCGCTGCGACTGTGAAACGAACAACATAGCGATTGGTCATAGTGACTAGTCGCAGTGACTGACAAACGAACATAAAACCAATTTTTTGATCGCGATCGGTAGTCGTTGTCGCTGATCGCAGTCGCCAGCGACCACAAAACGAACATGATCAAAATAAAAAACCGAAATAAAGGTCTAAAAATCATATTTAAATATCAATGAATGATACAGTTGAGAGATATAGAGAAGAAAAAGAAATATATTAGGGGAAAAGAAATGGCAGAGAGGGTCATGAGAAAGATAACAATGAATAATATAAAAGGCTACGAGAATAATTTTTTTTTTCTTTTGAAATCAAACCTCAAATAGGTGAGATTTCTATCGATATTTTTTCAACTAAAATAGTACTCAAAATTCACCTAAAATCATGTTGAAGAGTTTTTAAAAAAAAAGAATTATTAACTTTTGAATAACAGTAGATTTGATATGATTTAAACAAATTGTTAATTGAATAACAAGAGATTTTATATTATTTTAAATGATTTTATATAAGTTCCAACTTCAATAACACATAATTTAAAAATCTATTTTAAAATCACTAGTTAAATAACAGGTGATTTCAAGAAAATATTCAAATCTTCTAAAATTCTTGTTTCAATATACCATCCTTATTTAATTTAGTTAATTAACATAGAGAGTTTAGTTTTGTAAAATCCGGTTGACTATTGAAATGTCTAGAGATTGAGAGTGTTTTGAATCATATAATTTATATGGTTTGACTTCTGTAAAAATTTGATTTTTAAGGAGTTGTTATTATAATTACTTATTGTGATAATCTTATTGAAAATGATTTACATGGTTCTTATAGAGAGATAAACGAGATATTACAGACGATAAAATACTTATACATTCAAAAACATAAACTACCTAAATACACACTTCACTTCTATGTTTAGTATGCCATCTCAAGATGGAGGGTTCTTGAAAACTACAATCTTGGAACAAGTATGTTGAAAACATGCACATGAGAGTAGTTTTGTGAATGTGTCTGCGGGTTGATAATGGGTTGAGACATGGCCAACACGCAGCATATTCATCTAAATTCAATCCCTGAAAAAATGGTAGTCTAGAGCTATTTGCTTCATACAGGAGTGGAAATCCAAATTTGCACACAAGTATGTGGTACCAATATTGTCACAATATATGACCTGTTTCTCAGGAAGATAGAGGTGAAGTTCAGTGAGAAACAAACATAACCAACTAACCTTGGATGCGGTGTTGGCAACAACACAATATTCAACTTCCATGGAGGATCATGCCACACCATTTTGCTTCTTGGATGATCATGAGATCGAATTCTTACCAAGGTGGATGATGTAACGGCATCTCCAACCCAATCAACATCCGAGAAGGCATGAATAGTGAGCAAGATGATTTGTGAAGTTGGATACCATGTGTTTGTGTTCCCATAACATATCACAATACTCTCTTGGCTGCATCCCAATGCGTTTGAGTTGGCTTATGCATAAATTGAGATAGGCGATTTACCGCATATGATAAATCTGCTCACATGAATGACAAATACTGAAGACTACCAACAATTTATTTGTATTGTGTTGCATCTGTTAGTGGTGAACCATCTTCGAGTGTAGGTTTTGGCGAGTGAGCAAGTGGAGTTCTAACAGGCTTTACATCCACGATATTGTGTCTTGATAAAAGATCTGCAATGTACCTCCTTTGCATTAAGTGAAGACCATGAAGAGAGCATGTTAATTCAACCCAAGAATGTAATGAAGATCGGGTCATTGATGTAGAATCTACTTGCAAAACTTTTCAGAACCGCATCCACTCGTTGATTATTGTTCCTTGTAATAATAATATCGTCAACGTACACTAACACATATCTAATCGTGTTTTGAGTGGCATATATGAAGAGTGATGTATGTGCAAGTGATGAGACAATACCAATGTCGAGAACATATTGTTTAAGAGACATGTACCATGCGCGAGGTCCCTATTTCATACCATAGATTAGTTTGTGTTGATGACATACATAAGAGGGGTGATCCTTGTCGACAAAACCAAGAGATTGGAACATATAAATCTCTTCTGCTAGTTTGGTAAAAAAAGTGTTATTGACGTCTAATTGTTTTATCTGCCATGACTTTGTTGTAGCAACACCAAGTACAAGTAAAATTGTTGTCGTCTAGATTACGGGGATAAAAGTTTCAGCGTATTCGACTTCATATTGTTGTGTGTATCCCTTTACTACAAGGCATGCTTTATGACGCTCGATCTCACCATTTGGATGGCACTTGGTAGTGAATATCCAACGATAGCCAACAAGATTCTGATCTAACTAGGATGGCACAAGATCCCACATATGATTGGTTATTTGTGCATCGAATTCATTTGAAGCACCTCGGCCCCATTTCTCATCTTTGAGAGTTTGGTGAATAGTTTTGTTGGGTTTATGATATACCTCTATTTTACTAGTTTTGAACTAATTAACATGCTACTTTTAGGGTTTCTGTCTATGTTTTGTGTTACTTTCAGGTGGAAAACGTAGGAACTTGGATTATTGGCATTGGAGTCTTGTTTGGATAGTTTTGGAGTATTACATGAAGTTTCACAAAAAGGGCTATGATCGATCGATCAACATCTTGAGCGATCTATCAAGCCTTCTTGCCAGAACAACGAACGACCTCACAATCGACCTAACGTGCTGGAGATCGATCACACAAGTCCACGATCGATCGATCAACGAGCACCAAAGCAAATACCTAATTTTCCTTTTTTGCACCTAGATCTCAAGACATATAAATACTTCTATATTCTGTTTCTTTTACACATCTCTCATTATTCACAGAGAAATTTAGAGTTATTCAGTAAGCTAGAGAGGGAGAGAATTCAACATTGAGAAGAATCTCTAAACTCCCTTTTTATATTTTTATGCAATTCAGGTTTATTTTCATTATGTCTCTTGTTTCAATTTCAATTATGTCTGAGTAGTTAATTAAACAAGTTTAGGGTTTCTAGGGATTTAATCAATGATTAGGGACAAATATAATCTAATCTAATAAGAGTATTCCCTATCTAATTCTTGTGTTTAATGCATAGAATAGCCTGATCAACTAATCTATGAACCTAGGTTGGTAGCTCTCCAAAAGCTTGCCAGAAATCTGAACTAGATTAGATGAGTAATTAATCCTTGACCGTGATAGCTGATATTTAGGTTGATTGTGGATAATTGAACCTACTTGTTTAATGTCTGTTCAAAATTTAGAACCAACAATAGTTAGGACCTCTAAATTGTCGAGTAGAGTTTCGAGTACTACGAGAGTAGGCTTGTTATGCCATTCTGTTCAAGTCAAGAATTGAGCTTAAATAATACTCTAAATAGTTTCCCTAGTTAGATTTCTACTTCCCGATGAATACCCTTTGCTTGGTGCCTTTTATTATTAAGTTGCTAGTTATTCTCTTGAATTTGATTAGTATAGCTTGAAAAATATAATTGAGAATCGAAAGTGCAATACTTGGTTCTTCGTGGATACGATCCCTAAGTACCACTACTTCATTATTGTGCACTTGCAATAGATAACTTTGGGTTAAAACCTGACCCACATCAGTTTGTGAATGTTGTTTGGACCTGAAATAGAGAGACACAATTTTTTGTTGGGTTTATGAATGTTGTTTTTGGCTTGAGTTTGCATTATGTGGACATTTTGGTTTTGTGACTGAGTGGGTACGATGGGTGGATTTGCAGTGTTGGTTGGTGGGTTTTGATTTGAGTTTATTAGAATGGTTTGGTTTGGAGTTTGGCTAATTTATGGTGATGGGTTTGCGTTGGAGGTAACAACTCATTTTGATGTGGAGTAGTGGGCTCAAGTGAAGACTGGTTTTGTTGAGTTGTGGGATTCAGCCCGTTATACATTGGAGTAGTGGGCTTGGAGTTAAGATGATAAGAAGAATTTGGTGAGATGAGAGTGTGTGATAGTAATACCTAAGATTGATCGGTGAGTGAGAGACGTGTCAGAGTTGGTGTCGTAGTACCCATGTGAGGATCTAAGTTGGGGTTAGGTGTATGAATGACCAGAATCCTCGTTGGTGGAGATGGTGACATGATGATGAAGTTCCCGCTTTCATCTTCTTGAGTTATTGTCACCGTTGAAGTTGTGCTAAAGGGAAAGAAAGCTTCTTCAAACCTTACATGTTGTGATGTGTTGATTCTGCTTGTTGGTATGTGAAGGAAAAAACATGCACTCTGCATTGTCGAGTACCCTAGGAAGACACACGGTAGTGATTGATCATCAAGCTTGTGGTCGACATAAGGTCTTAACCATGAAAAACATAGGCACCCAAATATTCTCAACTTCTAGTAATTTGGCTTGTTGTGAAATAAAGCTTCGAAAGGTGATCGCATCGACAAGACAGGTGTAGAAAGTCTATTAATGAGATAGATTGTTTGGCAAAAGCATATGTCCAATACACTTTTGGCATCGATGCCTTTGACAAATCTGTGAGTCCGATTTTGACTATATGTCGATGTTTTCTTCGTGAGATTCTGTTGTGCTTTGGAATATATGGTGATGAGGTCAGATGTGTGATTCCATGTTGTGCTAAGTAGGCTATACACTCTCCAACGTTATTTGAAACAAAAATCTGTATTCTTGCCTAAAACTTGTTTTCCACCATATTTTTGAATGTCTCAAAAATGGTTTTGACATCAAATTTGCATATTATAGGAAACAACCATGTATACCTTGTGAAATGATCAAAAGTGTAATATTTGTAATTGTTATTGATTTTGGTGGATAACTCAAAACATGTTTAAACACGTATTCCAAAGAACGTGTAAACATGATTGAAGAATTCGTGAAAGGTAACTTTTAACTTTTATTAATTTTGCAATTAGAACAAGAAATAGACTAAGATGATGAAGTAGCAACTGGAATCAAATAGAGAGTGATAATTCTATTCAAAATAGTTGAAGAGGGATGGCCTAAGCATGAGTGTCATGACTGGAAATTGGTTTTTGGACTAGAAGAAAATAGCAACGCCATAACTTGAGAAATCGTCACTGGCCACTCATACAAGATCTTTAGTTTGACCTTGGAGCAACAGGATCCCCGAACTCAGATCCTTTACCTAAAACATGTATGGAAGAATTCAACAGAAATGTTATTCGTGTTACAAAAGTGATACACATATATGATGTTTTTCTGTATTTTCAGTAGACATAAAACATTCTCTAATGACAAAGGGCAAGTATGAGAGGAGAGAATTTTGGAACCGGTGTGAAAGATGTTGAGGTTGGAGCCATCTGCAAGTGCAACATCATCACTTCTTTGATAACTAAATCATTAATTTACTATAAAAAGTAACTAAATCATTCTAAATATCCTATAAACTCACTCAAATGTCTCTAAATCATCAAAATTAAATTCTATCAAATCTTTTAAACCTCTGAATATAATACACCCTTTAATCAAGTAACATATTTATTAAGTATGTCAAAACTTTAATAAGTGTGAGTTTGATTGGGTATTGCTCTCATTGCTCTAGCACTAAAATTAATCCAATGATACGTGCGATATAATTTTGACATTTATTTTCCTATAAAACTAATTTTTATTTATAAAAAAAAAAATTGGCTGTGTAAAGATGGAAACCTAAAATTCAATTTATGAAATCTAGAAAATTAAAATTGTACACCAAAAAAGTATATAGCCTAAACTAACTTTTGCTGCAACTTTAACCAATTAGGTCATAAAACAAAATTTAATAAGTATATGGTCAAACATAAATATGCACAATTGTAAATAAGGTTGTTCAAACTTCATAATTCAGCCACTAATTTTATTGCCACCAAAATTAAGTCTGACCACTATAATGATCTGTTGACTTTTTTTTTTGTCAACAATTGGATCGACAAGGTCCGATCCATAGCCTAGCTCATACCTTAAAATCCCTTTTTAATCCTACTAGTGTAGTGGGAAGGAATCGAACCCCAGTGCCCTGAGTCATTAGCTGGATCATCCTAACTACCAAACTGAGAGTAACTCGGCGTTGACTTATTTAAATATGGTTAATTTGTTATAAAATTGTATTTCTCAATCTGATAGTTTAGATGATTCATCTAATAGTTTAAGTATCACAAATTTGATCAAATTGTTGAAAAAAAATTCACAAATCAAATGCAAAATTGTAATTAATTTTATTGGCAGTTTTTTAATTTAATTTCTTTTCCTAAACCAAAATATGTTAAAAGTAGTCTTAAGTTTAAACAAAAAATAGATAAGATCAATTTTGGGTGAGTTAATCTATCTGTCAACATTTTTCTTTGGGTTAGTACATTAATCCTCCCATAAAAATGATATTTTCTGAATAAATCAGTTTATGAAAAAATGGTACAGTATCTTTTTAACAGAGAATTATTTCTCTATTGATGTAATTAGTTAGCGACCTGTCCTTTAGGCGGGATTTGAATGCAAAAGTGGGAGAAAGTATGTAAAATTTTATAATTTAATAGATTAGTTTATTGTACATAAACTATATAAATTATATATTTTTAGTAATGAGCAACATGTTGACACCCATGTCATGAATTCTCTACTTTTTGATATTATAGGCTTCCAAAAATTGCAATGACATGTTAAAAATTTCGACCAGCTTTCGATCGGAAAAAGAGGGATGATAAGTTTGTGAAATTTGAGAAGGTAAACTTTTTTAGGTGGCTATGTTAAATTAGAACTACCAAATGATTTACTTAAAAGAAGAAAGAAGATAGAGAAGTTATATTTTGTTGATTAAAGACAATGTAATTTTTTCTTTTTGATTAAAGACTATTTAGTTGGTACAATTTGTCATTACTCTAGATAATTTAATTTGGTTTTCATTAAGTATAAAATTATTTTCTTACATATATACAATGGGGAATATGAATAGATCATCAACATTTTCCTAAACAAAAATTATGATACTAAATAATATACGTTTAAACATATTACACTATTCAACCATTACAAAAAGTTTTTTTGACTCATTAGAAACTTTCATCTTTACTATATATGATGTTTATATAAATATTAAGATACTCATCATCACTATATTTGTTAATAGTCTTCATATATTTAATAAATTTAATTTGATACCAATTGCATAACAATATTTTTGAGATTTAATTTAATGGTTTTTATATAGTTTTTCATAGATTAAATGAGATTAATGCAAAAATCAACTATATCTTCTTTAATTTCTTAATTGAAATACAGTTTTTTTGTCAACAAGCAATCATTGGATCGACAACAAGCTCTGATCTAAAGCCTAAGTTCTCAAAATATAGTAGAATGAGATTTGAACCCACCACCTCATGCCTGTTAGAACCGGTTCTAGCACAAACAGTACTTAGAATCAAGGTTCCCAATCAAAAGAGTGAGAGAGAATGGGCAAGGACACTTGTGAGTTGGATTGGAGCAAGAATAGTTAACTAAAACGAGTAGGGATGATTGCCAACTAGGGTGTTCTTATTAGCTTGAAGTATGTCAAAAAGCTGATCCCTTTTTCAAAGGATTGCGTCTTTGTTTATAGGTTATAGAGGCGATTACATATAGAAAAAATAAAAGAAGATTTACAATTATGTTGATAAGATTGAATCAGGTAAGATTCATACTAGATTTACGGAAATTTTCCATGTCGGAATAAGAAAATTTCCATTTCTTTGTTTTACTGACGTGTCATCCGACTTCTCTTCAAGTTCGAAGAACTTTCCGAGACGAGACTTTGCCAAGTTGATGATGATATCCGAGTTGAAGACTTGGTGCCTGCAATCGGTTTGTTCTTTAGTATTTGACTTGTTGTTGTCCGTATACCAAAGTAGGATCTCGGATCTACCTTCAACAATGGTCCCCCCTATACTCAAAAAATTATGGTGCTGAATTTCCGAGTCAGAAGAATTTCCACTTCCAGAATCTTCAGTCCACGAGTCAGTTCGTGAGTGGGCTAGTAAGACAGTTGTCTCTGTTCTACGTGAATCATCATTATTACCGCGTGGCGTCGCTTCGATTTCCCCCCCCACTAAGTCATAATTACCGCTTGGCGTCGTTTCGACTTCCGTTAATTTTCTATAAATACCGTGCTTCTTCTCCTTTTACCACTCACTTTTCATCTCTGCAATCTTTCTTAGTGATTTCCGACTTTGCTATTGAAAGATGGGTCTTGATGATTTCAAACTCCCAAGTGTTGAAGCTAGTGTGATTTTTGCGCTTGATGGATTGAACATTTGGACTTCTGGAAGGCCTTCTAGGGTTTCCAAACCCTCTATTTCTTTAACTCGGGACATCGTGGAAGTCCCTTCCGAGTGTGGTCGCGGAAATTTGTGACATGCAAAAAAGGCGAGAGTCAATCCACCACTGAGGATTGGTTCTCCCAGAAGAACCAGTAGGAGTGGTTTTGCGGGTGCTTCTCGTAGAAGGAGTAGGGGTATTCTCTACTTCCGTTTTACTCACAACCACGCTGATCCTCGTTTGATTCTGGAATTCTGAACAGAGTGCGCTGACTTAATGAGTCAGATTAGAACCTTGTTGGAGCGCCTCCCTTCCCTGGATCAGATGAAGAACCGTGAGGAGTATCAAGAGGTTGCCTACTTGCTCTTCTGGTTTCGTATTGATTTTCGTATGCCACTTCATATTATTAGATTGCTCTGATTTCTAACTGCCGTTTTCAAATGTTTTTGTAATTTATAGCCTCTTTGAACAACATTATGCTGGAACGGGAGAGGTCTCTCACCAACCCGGAGAGCAGTACTTGGAGGAAAACATCTTCTGCCACCCGAGTTGCTAGGGACTACCTTGAAGTGGTGGAGACTCGGTCAAAGCTTTCTGCTGCCGTAGAGTAGCTCGCTCGTGTCAAGGACGAGTTGAGGTTAGAGCGTGAAAACGTTCTCAAATTGGTGGATAGAATGCGGCTTTGTCTGAGTTGCTTGATTGTGCTGACTTTGATCGGGGTGTTGTGTTTAAGTCTGCTAAGAAAGCTGGAGATGAGGCTCTGAAGTTGCAAGCCGAGTTGGATTCCATGAAGGAGAATTTTGATTCTTGACTTCGTCAGGCCTTAAGTGTTGGGAATTCAAGGGTCTTCAAGGTCCTCCGTGATCAACTATCTGGTTGTTTGGCCAGATTTACTGCTTGGTTTGACAACCTAGATAGAAACCTTGTGGCACATTTGTCGTACGCCCAATATCTTGGATCGATGAACGTTCTTTAGTGTCTATCCGCTCGGGGAGTCAACATCCCTCCTGAGGTCACCCACTTGTTGACCACTAAGATGGAAAAGTTTAAGGACCTCGTCAATAGGGAGAGCTTGACACCGCTACTTCCAGGAGGCTTGGTCGTCCCCGTTTTTGAGGTGGGAGAGGCTTCCAACACTGGTAAAAGTAGACTCCTAGAAGCGCCGTAATTTTTTGGGGCCTTTTTCATAGTCATTTCTTTGTAACCGCCGCTTGGCATTTGACAATTGTATATATATCTTTGTAATCGGTACTTTTCTTTGTAAGTTTTTTCTTGTATCAATGGAACATCATTAGAGGTTGTCAAATCGATTGACTTTTTATTCTACAAATTCCAGTTCCCGAAATCATTTTCTCGTCGAGCATCTAGTCAAGTTTTTTCCCGCATTTAGAGAGTTTGATCTTGTGTTAGTTTAGGAAGAAAAATTTCGTTATGCGGCTTTTAAAACTAAGATTTAAAGATTCTGTTTAAGTTTATTAAGAAGTTTGGACTCGGAAACCATATATTCGCAAAATTTTGTTTAGGAATATTTCCGACTATCTGTACAGAAGTTATGTTGTGTCTTTGTTTATATTTTTATCTTGTAAAGAATCTATACAAAGCTATGATTTGTCTTTTGACGAGAATTGATCTCGTAAATCTATAAGAAATTATGTTTTGTCGTTTTGTGAGATTTTAATCTCGAAATATCTGCACAAAGCTATGCTTTGTCTTTTGACGAGAATTAATCTCGTAATTCTGTATGAAACTCTGTTTCATCGTTTGTGAGATTTTAATCTTGTTTAATCTGTACAAAGCTATGTTTTGTCTTTTGTCGAGAATTGATCTCGTAATTCTGTACAAAACTATGTTTTCTCGTTTTGTGAGATTTTAATCTCGGCAAATCTATACAAAGCCATGCTTTGTCTTTTAGTGAGAATTAGATTCTTGTCAGTGTTAGGAGAACTTATTTTTGTAACCATTAAGAACTACTTTTGTATTTGAATTAGGAGTAAGAACTAAATTCTTGTTTAAAGTTTTTCAAGGTTGTACTCGGCGAGTTTAGAACTGGGCTTGAAGACAAAGACTAGGCCTTTCTAAGTGATTCTCGAGATTAGATCCGGTGGAGTTTTGAGACTCGGAAAAGTTTTTTAAAGTTGAGCTCGGCGAGATTTAAAGACTCGGCTTAAAGATAAGAACTAGGTTCTTATAGGTGGTTTTGTGGGATCAGACCTTGCTACAAGGCAAGATAACTTGCATATGAGTTTGCGAGAATTGATCTCGTCTCGTAATGTTAAGGACAATAGGGTGTAACCCTTTTTTTTAGCCTGACTAGGGACTTGTAAAAAATTTATGTAGTTCTAGCTGGATCCGAAGGCTACTTACGTACCCTGAAGGGATCAAGCCAAGACGTAGTTCTCAGTACATAATTAAGTAAATAAAGATGCGTCAAGTAACACATCTAATTCACCGAGTTGGTGAAAGACAGTGTTTTTATTGGTTTAAACCCTTACTTTCTATGGTTTTATTGATTTAAAGTATATGTTTTAGAGTCTTTTAATCTGTTTTAGAGTCTTTTCAGGTCATAGATCACCTTTGGAGAAGATGAGGTGTTTTGAGAGAAAACAAGCATAAGGAATGCATAATTCTGCAGAAACGTCAGAAATTTGGATTCATTGAAATACTTTACACCGTTGGATGGAGCTTAAATTTTGAAACAAGATAGCCACGTGAAATTTCTTTTATATGGAGGTGGTTTGAAGGCAATCGGACAAGAGGTTAGGAAGATATGACGATTTTACCAAAGACATGTCGATCAGACGCCACCAGAAGTAGCGCTCGATCGGTTGATCAACCAACCAAGACATTGCTTGACCACTCTACCCCTTGATCGATAAATCAACTCTCTGTTTGACCGATCAAGCTGTGTTTCCCGAGAAAACCCTGAAATTTTCATATTTCACCCGGTTTAACTTATTTTGTAACAGAACAATTTTCCCTTATAAAAACTAAGTCAAGCCACGTTTTACAAGAACAATCCTATCATTATTATCAGCAGCCACTCTTGTAACCTTTGAGGAAGAAGATCTCTATCCTCCACAACACCATTGGTGAAGATTTCTGAACCATATTTCTATTTAATTCAGTTTATTATTATGTTTCTATTTTTCTTCTTTATTTTTCTTATTTTCTATCATGTTTGAGTAGTTTACCAATCAGGTTTAGGGATTTCTAGGGATTTAGGGATTCAATGAATTAAGAACAAATAGGGCTCGATGTTATGTGTTCTCCATCTAAGACTGAGTTTAATTCTTAGGTTAGACTGGCCACCTAGTCTATGATCGTAGGTTGTTTAACTCTCCAAAAGCTTGTTAGATGCGTGAACTAGCTTAGATGAGAAAATATTCATTAACCAACAACAGTTGATGTAAAAGCTAGTTGTAGACATATTGGACCCAATCGATAATGCATGTTTACATCTCTAGGACCAACGATAGTTAGGAGCACCAGAATGATAAACAAAGTAGTAGGCACCATGACAGTGAGTTTGCTAGATGTTTAAGTCGAGAATTGATTTAAAGCATGCCCTGAATAGTTTCCTGATTTCGATTCCCTGCTTCCTAATGAATTTTCTGATGCGTGACGCCTTTATTTATTAGTGTTATATCGTTATAGTTTTGTTTTGTTTCCATCTTTATTTGATTTGTCTTAGCTTGAGTTTAATCTAGAGATTAATAGTGTAACCACTGGTCCTCGTGGATTCGATCCTTAAGTGCTACATCGATACAATAAGCGTGAGAGGTTAAATTGGTATAATTAACCTTGTATCAATTTTGGCGCCGTTGCCGGGGACCAATATCATTGCCTTTTGATCTAAGATTGAACTTTAGTCTAAGATTTTTGATTTTTACTAACATTTTTTTTTTACTTTTTTTTTCTTTAAATCAAGTGTGTCTAACATGAAAGTAAGCTATTGACCGTGGATTAGAAGGCTGGATCGATTTTGGGTCATGTAATGGTTGGTCACCGGAAAAGGATAACATGTTTGATGACCCATATGAGGAGCCACCATTTGATGAAGGTGTACTCACACCAGAACAAAGGGTGGAGCTAGATGAGCTTTGCCAAGAAAACCCAACATTGACAAGGAGAGATCTCGCGATTATGATCAGGATAAACCTAATGACACATCGAGCAACATTTGAAGGAAGGTTGCTCACATCTCTTGAGGACACGATAGCTTTTATGCTCGAAGAGGTAGTTTATTGGGTTCCACCATGCCAACTAAAAGGTACTATTGACTCAACCTTTGAAATCAATGATTATGAGGTTCTTCACTTGCCTTGAATTGAAGATGTAGCTTCTAGTTTGCATACTCCTAAGATCATTGATGAATGCTATGATTTGATATGTGAATCTCAAAGACTAGATACCTTAATAGTAGAGAAGATTGCTAGAGATTAACATGAAGTGTGTTTTGATGTTCATTATCTATGTGCTTTGAATGATGATGATCTTGAGTTTAAGCTTTCTATGTCTAAGGAATCTAGATCTCTTCCTAAGAAATCTCACCTAGGGGATGAGTTTGATGTCGATAAAATCTTGAATGAGATAGAGAACCCTCAAGTTGAGATGAATTCTAGGAAAGAAAATGTTGTGTTTTACATGATTGATGGAGATGGAGTTGACTATTTTGTGATTGATTCGTTTAAGCCTGAAGTTGACTTTATTTTTCCACCAAATGGATTCGATCCACATGAGCATCTCACCATCATGACAAACTCCCTAAATATGTGCTCTATTTGTGTTAAAATTTCTTGATTTGAAATATGTGTCCTTGCCATGGATAGTTGCATTCCATGTTGCACATTTGGTCTCTTACCTTGACAGGAGAAGGATAAAAGGTGCATTGGCTCAACCTTTCGATTCTCATGATTAACATCTGAGACCAAAGTTAACTAATGACTTTCAACAAGCGCTGAGTGAAAGGCAACCCACTAGTAGGTAGTTTTCATTTTCTGCATTTTTCATTTTATGTTTTTCTTGGTTTTGTTTTCGTCTGTTTCAGGTAAGAGAAATCTGGTCAAGACAATATGATCGATTGATCCCTCCTCGACTACCTGGAGGTGCACACTCGATCTCGTGATCGACCATTGAAAGAATGATCGATCGATTTTCTCTTCACAGAACCTAGCGCTCGACCCAATGATCGACCTTCGCAAGTGTGATCGATCGATCATCAAAATGAAAGTCACGAAAGATACTCGTTAATCGATTGATTCAGCCCATGATCGATCGATCATCGAGCCAGGTAAGTCTTCTGATTTTGAAAACCGGATCTGAGTGATTTTTGGGAGAAAAACTTCAGGTTTTCAAACCTTCATATATCCCTCATTTCTAATCGGATTTGAGTGATTTTTGAGCCTAATCCATTTGGATTTTCATACTCTTTCTGATTATCTAACTCCCCTTTTTTGTCTTCAAAGAGAATGATTCGAGTAGGTGTCCAAGAACTTTTGTCCGACCATAATCAACTTTTGTGCCTGACCTTCAGATCGACCTCATCACTGATGATTATTTAATTCAACTCTCCAAGCACTCGAGATTGATCGATCCTCTTAGAGATCAATCGATCCAAGATGCTCAGGTTCGTTTCACTTCTCCATTGTCTCCCTCATTGTTCCTATGATATTATTGTGTAAGTTGTACTTATCTAAGATTTATTTTGCGAGTTGGTGTGAAGTAAGTCTCGGAGAGTACACTTGTGGTGACTAACACGTTTTTTTATTTTCTTTTCTTTTTGAGTCTTTTTGATGCTTTTCTTGAGTCAGCTTTTGTTTTATCGAGTCAAAACTGTTATACAGAACTATGATTTTTTTAGGAATAGCCATATTTAAGGAACTTAAGTGACCATTGGCTCAAGCTTGACATAGATCTATGACTATTGGAAAACCTAGATATTGTGAAACTTCTCAATGTTACCCATATCCTCTTGGGTGTTCAAAGTATCACATATCGACTTCACACTTAACTTGACTTAATATTCTTGTCAAGGGGATTGATATGCATTGGATCGGATTCCTCTCTTCAGTCCTAAAAGGCTTATCTGTGTGAGTATGGTTCCCCTCTCTTAATTATTTTGAAGTGTTTGTGCTAAATGTGCCATCTCTGAAGTAACTATAAAACAAAGTTGGGTGCAATGTTAGTAGACTGAGGAAAACTCCAATGGTGCTACTCTTTCTTACATTCTTTGAGTTACTAAAGAACCAACCAATAAAAAAATACAATGATACCCTAGGTAAGTAGGGAGAAATTGGTTGGGCAACCAATAAAAAAATACAATGATACCCTAAATATGTAGGGAAAAATTGGTTGTGCAGCCGATAGAAAAAAAAATGATACCCTAGGTAAGTAGGGAAAAATCGGCTGCAAAGTGAATGAAATGAGAGGAAAGGAACCATAGGGAAGATAGTCTTTGTGTTCAGGTTATGGCTGAAGAAGAATCCATGTGTCCTTTGATCGTTATCCCTTGATGAGACCACACTTAGATACTTTAGGAAGTTGGTATGGTGTATTTGGATTTCTTGTTTGGATTGTGGAGTTTGCTTGGGACAGATGTAAAGTCTGAGGGAAGTACAAGGTGATCTTAATTCTGCTAGGTATGTTTTCATGTAGCTTACTAAAGGGATTGTTTTTGTGGTGTTCTTAGGACGGAAGGAGTTCTCGTGTTTTCAAACCTCTTTTCAGTCTTTGCTTGCTTGAGGATAGGCAAGAAGCTAAGTCTGGGGGAGGAGAAAAGGACTTCCCACGTTTTCAAACTTCTTTCTCATTCTTGGTTTTTATATTTGCTTGAGGACAAGCAAAGATTAAGTCCAGGGGAGTTGATAGACGGTGTTTTTATCGGTTTTTAATCCTTGTTTTCTATGGTTTTATTGAGTCAATGTATATGTTTTAGAGTCTTTTACTCTGTTTTAGAGTCTTTTCAGGTCATATGTCACATTTGGAGAAGATAAGGTGTTTTGAGAGAAAACAAGCGTAAGGAATGCAGAATTCTGCAGAAGCGTCAGAAGTTTGGATTCATTGAAATACTTTCCACCGTTTTATCGAGCTGACATTTGGGCAAAAGATAGCCACGTGAATTATCTTGCATATGGAGGTTTTTTGAGGGAAATCGGAAGAGAGGTTAGGAAGATATGATGATTTTACTGAATACATGTCATTCAGTCGCCACCAAAAGTAGGGCTCGATCAGTTGATCGACCAACCAAGACATTGATGGACCACTCTACCCCTTGATCGATCGATCAACCTTTCGATCGACTGATCAAGCTGTGTTTCCCGAGAAAACCCTGAAATTTCCATATTTCACCCGGTTTAACATATTTTGTACCAGAACGATTTTCCCTTATAAAAACTAAGTCTAGCCACATTTTAGAAGAACAATCATATCATTATTTTAAGGAGCCACTCTTGTAACCTTTATGGGAGAAGATCTCTATCCTCCACAACACCATTGGAGAAGATTTTTGAACCTTATTTCTATTTAATTCAGTTAATTATTATGTTTCTATTCTTTTTCTTTGTTTTGCTTATTTTCTATCATGTTTGAGTAGTTTACCAATCAGGTTTAGGAATTTCTAGGGATTTAGGGATTCAATGAATTAGGAACAAATAAGGCTCGATGTTATGTGTTCTCCATCTAAGACTGACTTTAATGCTTAGGTTAGACTGGCCACCTAGTCTATGATCGTAGGTTGTTTAACTCTCCAAAAGCTTGTTAGATGCGTGAACTAGCTTAGATGAGAAAATAGTCGTTAACCAACGACAGTTGATGTTAAGGATAGTTCTGGACATATTAGACCCAATCGATAATGCATGTTTACATCTCTAGGACCAATGATAGTTAGGAGCACCAGAATGATAAATAGAGTAGTAGGCACCACGACAGTGTGTTTGCTAGAATTCTATGTTTAAGTCAAGAATAGGTTAAAGCATGCCCTGAATAGTTTCCTGATTTTGATTCCCTACTTCCTGATGAATTCCTGATGCCTGACGCCTTTATTTATTAGTGTTATATCGTTATAGTTTTGTTTAGTTTCCATCTTTATTTTATTTTTCTTAGCTTGAGTTTAATCTAGAGAATTATAGTGTAACCATTGTTCCTCGTGGATTCGATCCTTAAGTGCTACATCGATACGATACGCACGAGAGATTAAATTTGTATAATTAACCTTGTATCAATTTTGGCGTTGTTCCCAGGGACCAATATCTTTGCCATTTAATCTAAGATTGAACTTTAATCTAAGATTTTTTATTTTTACTAACGTCTTTGTTTTTACTTTTTTTTCTTTGAATCAGGTGTGTCTAACATGAAAGCAAGCTATTGACCATGAATTACAAGGTTGGATCAATCGGTTGGTCATGTAATGGTTGGTAACCGGAAGAGGATAACATGTTTGATGACCCATATGAGGAGCCACCATTTGATGAAGGTGTACTCACACCAGAACAAAGGGTGGAGCTAGATGTGCATTGGAAAGAAAACCCAACATTGACAAGGAGAGATCTCGCAATTATTATCAGGATAAACCTAAAGACACATCGAGCAACATTTTAAGGAAGGTTGCTCACATATCTTGAGGACACGATAGATTTTATGATCGAAAAGGTAATTTATTAGGTTCCACCATACCAACTAAAAGGTACTATTGACCCAACCTTTGAAATCAATGATTATGAGGTTAGTCACTTGCTTTGCATTGAAAATGTAGCTTCTAGTTTGCATACTCCTAAGATCATTGATGTATGCTAAGATTTGATATGCGAATCTCAAAGACTAGATACCTTAAGAGTAGAAAAGTACACTTGTGGTGACTAACACGTTTTGTTTCTTTAGTTTTCTTTTTGAGTCTTTTTGATGCTTTTCTTGAGTCAGCTTTTGTTTTATCAAGTCAAAACTGTTCTAGGGAACTATGATTTTTTTAGGAATAACCATATTTTCAGGAACTTAAGTGACCATTGGCTCAAGCTTGACAGAGATCTATAACTATTGGAAAACCTAGATATTGTGCAACTTCTCAACGTTATCCATATCCTCTCTGGTGATCAAAGAATCTCATGTCAACTTCATACTTAAATTGACTTAATCTTCTTGTCAAGGGTATTGGTACGCATCATATCGGATTCCTCTCATCAGTCCTGAAAGGCTTATCTGTGTGAGTATGGTTCCCCTCTCTTAATCATTTTGAAGTGTTTGTGCTAAATGTACCATCTCTTAAGTAACTATTAAACAAAGTTGGATGCAATGTTAGTAGACTGAGAAAAACTCCAATGGTGCTACTCTTTCTTACATTCTTTGAGTTACTAAAGAACCAACCAATAAAAAATACAATGATACCCTAGGTAAGTAGGGAGAAATTGGTTGGGCAACCAATAAAAAAATACAATGATACCCTAGGTAAGTAGGGAAAAATTGGTTGTGCAGCCGATAGAAAAAAAATGATATCCTAGGTAAGTAGGAAAAAATCGGCTGCAAAGTGAATGAAATAAGAGGAAAGGAACCATAGGGAAGATAGTCTTTGTGTTCAAGTTATGGCTGAAGAAGAATCCATGTGTCCTTTGATAGATATCCCTTGATGAGACCACACTTAGATACTTTAGGAAATTGGTATGGTGTATTTGGATTTCTTGTTTGGATTGTGGAGTTTTCTTGGGACATATTTAAAGTCTGAGGGAAGTACAAGGTAGTCTTAATTCTGCCAGGTATGTTTTCATGTGGCTTACTAAAGGGATTGTTTTTGTGGTGTTCTTAGGATGGAAGGAGTTCTCGCGTTTTCAAACCTCTTTTCAGTCTTTGCTTGCTTGAGGACAAGCAAGAAGCTAAGTCTGGAGGAGGAGAAAAGGACTTTCCACGTTTTCAAACTTCTTTCTCATTCTTGGTTTTTCTGTTTGCTTCAGGACAAGTAAAAGATTAAGTCTAGGGGAGTTGATATTCAGTTTTTTTATCGGTTTTTAGCCCTTTTTCTATGGTTTTATTGAGTCAATATATCTGTTTTAGAGTCTTTTACTCTGTTTATAGTCTTTTCAGGTCATATGTAACATTTGGAGAAGATGAGGTGTTTTGAGAGTAAACAAGCATAAGGAATGAAGAATTCTGTAGAAGCGTCAGAAGTTTGGATTCATTGAAAGACTTTCCACCGTTTTATCGAGCTGACATTTGGGCAAAAGATAGCCACGTGAATTATCTTGCATATGGAAGTTGTTTGAGAGCAATCGGATGAGAGGTTAGGAAGATATGATGATTTTACCGAAGACATGTCATTCAGACGCCACCAAAAGTAAGGCTCGATCGGTTGATCGACCAACCAAGACAGTGATCGACCACTCTACCCCTTGATTGATCAATCAACCCTCCGATCGACTGATCAAGCTGTATTTCCCGAGAAAACCCTGAAATTTCTATATTTCACCCGGTTTAACATAATTTGTACCAGAACGATTTTCTCTTATAAAAATTAAGTCTAGCCACGTTTTAGAAGAACAATCATATCATTATTTTAAGCAGCCAATCTTGTAACCTTTATGGGAGAAGATCTCTATCCTCCACAACACCATTAGGTTGTTTAACTCTCCAAAAGTTTGTTAGATGTTTGAACTAGCTTAGATGAGTAAATAGTCCTTAACCAACGACAGTTGATGTTAAGACTAGTTGTAGACATATTAGACCCAATTGATAATGCATGTTTACATTTCTAGGACCAACAATTTTTAGGAGCACCAGAATGATAAACAGAGTAGTATGCACCACGACAGTGAGTTTTCTTGAATTCTATGTTTAAGTCGAGAATTGGTTTAAAGCATTCCCTGAATAGTTTCCTAATTTCGATTCCCTGCTTCCTGATGAACTCCTGATGTCTTTATTTATTAGTGTTATATCGTTGTAGTTTTTTTTAGTTTCCATCTTTATATGATTTTTCTTAGCTTGAGTTTAATCTAGAGATTGATAGTATAACCATTGGTCCTCGTGGATTCGATCCTTAAGTGCTACACCGATATGATATGCACGAGAGGTTAAATTGGTAGAATTAACCTTATATCAGTTTGCAAACTTTTTAGTAGTAGTATCGTTTCAAGATGATGGAGTTCCAACTTCGAGGAATTATTGTTCCATCCATAGTAGCGATCTTGTAAACTCTTGGTTTTACGACTTTGTAGATGATATACGGTCCTTCCCAATTTGCGCCGAGTTTGCGGGCGTTAAGTTCAGCCATGTTTTCAAATACCTTTTGAAGTACAAGATCTTTTACCGCGAAGCATCGTCCACGTACTTTCTTATTGTAGTACTTTTGCGGCTTGTTGTTGATATTTTTGTACTCGAAAAAGTGCCTCGTCATGTTTTTCTTCCAAGTTGTCAATGCTGTTTCCCATTGCATTGTTGTTAGAGTCCTCATTCTCGGAGAGACATTCTCGGCGTAAAGTTGGCATAGCTATCTTGACTGGGGCCATTGCTTCCATTCCATGAAATAAGGGAAAATGGAGTCCGTCCAGTCGAGCGGCTGGGTGTAGTTCGATGTGACTACAATACGCTATCTAACTCGGATGCCCAACTTCCTTTCTTTTCGGAAAGCCGTTTCTTTAGTCCGTCGAGCATATGTTTATTCGTAGCCTCTACTTGACCGTTTTCTTGTGGGTTCCAAGGAGTCGACTTGCTTACTTGATACTCCCTCTAGCGCAAAAATTGGTGAATTTCACCTAGATGAATTGTGATTCATTGTCCATTACGATCTCGTAAGGTAAACCATATCGGCAGATGATTTTCTTCCATTCAAACTTGATCAAGTCTTTATCCCTTATCTGAGAATAAGCTTCTGCCTCGATCCACTTTGAGAAGTAATCCGTCATGACAAGCATGAACCGCTTTAGCCATGATGACAGTAATGGTCCGACTATATTCATTACCCATCGCATAAACGGATAAGGCATGATTGTTGAGGTTAGCTCCTTGGTTGAAGCGTGGATGATGTGCCTGTGTCGCTGACATTTGTCACATTTAGCGGTGTATTGACCGCAATCTTTTGCCATAGTCGGTCAATAGTAGTCGAGTGTTTAGATCTTCTGAACGAGCGTTCTTCCACTATTGTGGTTTCTTCCAGCTCTATCATGTGTCTTTTTGATGATCTCATCAATCTCATTGCAGTGAACGCAAGTAAGCAATACTCCGTTCATACTTTGTCGATAAAGTTTTTTGCGGACTTGGGCGTAAAAAGCGCACTTTTCTTTAAGATGGTGAGCTGCCTATCTATCCTCTGGTGTTTCACCGTCAAGGATGTATGGGAGGATCTCGTCTCGCTAATCTAACCTTGGTTATTGATCTGCTCAGCGTCTGTCATCTTGGTATCTGACTCGTCTTGAGTGTTATTTATAGCTGAGACGATTCCGTGGTCTCCTTTTGGTAAGCTTATACTCGGACGATCTAGACTCTCTACTGGAATTATTTGTCTCGAAATGGGGTCCGTTTTGGAGGGAGAGCTACTAGAGCATCAGCAGAGGTGTTCTCGGATCTAGATATTTTATTGATCTTGAATCCCAAATCCTTGATCAGATCTTTTACTATTTTGAGATAAGCTTCCATTCGATCATTCTTTGTGTCGTAACCCCCATTAACCTGGTTAATGACAAGTTAGGATTCATAATAGCAATCAATGTTGGTTGCTCCGACTTCTTTGGCTAACTTTATTCCTGCGATTAATGCTTTACACTCGTCTTTGTTGTTGGACGCAGGGAATGCAAGTCCCAATGACTGCTCCACGATTTCTCCTGTTGTACTATCTAGTTGGATACCGACTCTCGAGCCATGCTGCAATGAAGATCCATCTACGTATATCTTCCATGTTCGAGGAGCTTTGGCCGACTCTAGAGGCTCTAGATCAGGGATAACTCAATTATAAAGTCGGCTAAAACTTGAGACTCCGCGCTTGTTTGTCCTTTCAACTCGATGTCGTATTCACTCAACTCAATCGCCCACTTGGTCAATTTCCCTGATTGTTTTGGACTATACAGTATTGTTCGCAGTGGATGATTTGTTAACACTACAACGGTATGAAATTGGAAGTACGATCGTAGTTTCCTTGCTGAAGAAACTACCACTAACGCGAGTTTCTCTGTAGTAAGGTATCAAGACTCGGCTTTGTCCAAAGACAAGCTAATGTAAAAAATTGGATACTGAGTTCCTTTGTTATCTCAAACTAGTACACCACTTACTACTGATGTTGAGACTGCGATGTATAAGTATAATGGTTCTCCGTTTTCAGGTTTTGCGAGGATCAAAGGTGTTGAAAGGTACTATTTCAACTCGGAAAAACCTTTCTCGCAAGTCTCGTTCCACTTGAACTCCTTATTTCCATGCAGAAGATTGTAGAATGGAAAACATTTGTCTATCGAACGCGATATGAAACGGTTCAAGGCTGCTATAGGACCTGTCAGCCTCTTTCAGCGACTATGTATCCAAGGAATTCTCCTGAGGTAACCCCAAAAGTGCATTTTTCCGGATTGAGCTTCATTTGATACTCGTTCAGTGTTTGGAAGCAACGAGCTAAGTGATCGACATGATCTTCTACCTTTAGCGACTTGACCAACATGTCGTCTATGTATACTTCCATTTTTTGCCCGAGTTGGTCTGCAAAGATCTTGTTTACTAACCGCTGATAGGTTGCTTCTGTGTTCTTTAATCCGAATGGCATGACTTTGTAGCAATAAGTTCCTCCCTCCGTGATGAGCGAGGTTTTCTCCATGTCGTCAGGATGCATCCGAATCTGATTATACCCCGAGAAAGCATCCATGAATGAAAGAAGTTCATTCCCTGCAGTTTCTCTAAAAATTCGATCGATGTTTGGTAATGGGAAGCTATCCTTAGGGCAAGTTTTGTTCAGGTCGGTAAAGTCGACACACACTCGCCATTTTCCATTCTTTTTCGGAACGACTACCGGGTTGGCTAGCCATTCAGGGTATTGAACTTTGGTTATAGACCCGATTTCAATAACTTTTTGACCTCATCGATTACGGCTTTCGTCTGAGCTTTCTTCTCTTTTGTTTGATTGGCTTGTATGTTGGATCGACGTTTAGCCTATGGCTGGCAATTGCCAGGTTGATTCCTGGCATGTCACTTGCTTTCCATGCGAATGTCGTCACATTCTTTTCGAGGAGTTGAATCAATTTGTCTTTGATCGGTTTTCTTAAGTTGACTCTGATGCTTACACATTTTGACGAGTCCGTCAAATCAATGTTGACAAGTTCAATAGTTGATTGGTCCGACTTTTCAGGAGCAGGTGGTTCAAACAATGCTCTGTTTCCTAGTGACGCGGTGATCCTACACGATTTGTTCTGCAACTTTAATTTAGCGATGAAACAAGTTCTAGACATCTTTTGATCTCTTTTGAGTGTGTAAACTCCTTTATTTGTCATAATTTTAACACATTGATGATAGTTGGATGGAATAGCCTTCATCGTGTGTATCCATGGTTTTCCTAGGATCATGTTGTAGATTGGTGGTTTGTCCACAACAAACAGCTTGATCTATCTCGCGACTCCGGCAACTCGGACTGCTAGCTTTACTGTTCTGATTGCATTGATTGTACTTCCATCAAATGCGGTCAAATTTCTATCCACAGGTTTGAGTTGAATGTTTGGCAGTGCCATTTTGTCCAAAGTTTCCTTGAATATCATATCTACCAAACTCCCACTGTCGATAAAAATTCGTGAAACATCACAATCGGTAACTCAGAGTTTGACATCTATGGGACCATTGTGCGGAAAACTAACACCTTTAACATCCTCAGCCATGAATGTTATCGCCGAGTCTACTACTCGCATATTCTCCCCTAGGGGTTCCTTGTTAACTAAAGCAACTACTCCTCGTTCGTATTTCTTGATCGAATGGATGGTGTCGTCACAGAAATATAATCCACCCATGATTACACCAACAATAACTTGTGGGTTGCTGGATTCGGCATTGTCCCCGACTGGTTTTTGTCGCTTAGCTGCTTCCAAAGTGTCGCCCTTCAGTTTTGCTGATTTGAAAGCGGCAACTGGGCTTCTTTCCACTTTTGTGCTTTGAACTTCTGAGTTTCTTCTTCGGAAACCTCCAATTCTCCTTTGCTGAACTTCACAGCAAGAAATTCTTGCAGTTGTTTGCACTTTGAGGTCGAATGACCTACTTTCTTGTGAAACTTGCAGTATTCTTTTCAATTGTAGGTATTATTAAATGGCCTACCACGGGGGCTGCTACTCTTCCTGACTTGAAAAGCTGTTGCCGAGTTTGCTTTTCCTCTGCTGTGCTGTCTTGGCTCATAGCGTCCTTTTCTCGGCTCTTTTGTTACTGATTTACGCTGCGTAACTTGGTTCTGTGAGAGGATTTACTTCTCCTCTACATAGTCTGCATGCCTTGCCTCTCTACAAAAAGTGTATAAGATCGTATTGGGCCTGTTCACAAAAAGATCTCGTTTGAGAGCTTTGTCAGTCACCATTCTGGTTTGGAGAGCTCCAATGGCCATGTCGTCACTAACTTTAGCTTTTGTCAAGATATTTTTGAAGCATTTTAGGTATGACTTCAGGGGATCATCAAAACATTGCCTTAAGGATCTCAACTCGGTAGTTGAGGTATCCTGATTGACGAATAAGGCATATTGCTTCATAAACAATTTGGCGAGTTGATTGAAAATTTCGATTGACCTGGCTGGTAATTTGGTGAACCATACTGAAGCGTCACAGGTCAAATTCTCAGCAAAGTGCTGACAGTATGCTGCGTTCGTTGTTCATGGTGTAGTTTGTCCTATTCATCATGACATTGTAGGCGCTCAACTCCACTGGATCTGTGTTCACATCGTAAGAAGGGCATCGAAGTCTTAACCCTCTATTGACCGAGACTCTTCTTAATCTCGATGCAAACATTGAGTTTTGCTCTTAAGCTAGAATCCTTCCAATCTCGGGTGCCGAGCTGGTGGCTTGATGGAATTTCGACCTCATGTCGTCCATCATTTCCAACATAGTTACAGCATCTAAAGTTGTTGGGGCATGCTGTTTGGGCATGCTTTGCATTGTAGAGTGATCTTGTACCAAGGTGTTCGCTGGTTATGGACTTGGTATTCCTCTGAATAGGTTCCGCTGAACGCTGACCAGTGTTTCTCCGTTTGGCCTATTAGCCTGTGTAATTGGGAGATTACTCTTAGTCAAACGAGATTCGAGTCTGTCGAATTCGATCAGAAGCCTCATGTTGTGCGATCAGGTTGCACACTAGGGTCCCAAGTGTCGGTGATCCTGGAGGCAGTGGCGGAAGATCAGTATCTTTGCGAGTTTCTTCATGGTTTTCCTCCTGAGTCCGAATTGAATTCAGGTTTGACCCGTTTGTTAGGTCGACATGCTCTTGCGGGTGAGATTCCCTCCGTTTCGGTGGACTGAAAGTGATTTTGCTTTCAACCATCTTTCTTTTCTCAGAACTTTCTCGTGCTTGTGTGAAAATTTCCTTCGATATCTTCCCCATAGACAGCGGCAACTGTTGGAATCGGTTCTAGCATAAACAGTAATTAGAATCAAGGTTCCTAATCAAAAGAGTGGGAGAGAATGGGAAAGGACACTTGTAGTTGGATTGGAGCAAGAGTAGTTAACTAAAACAAGTAGAGATGATTGCCAACTAAGGTGTTTTTCAAAGGATTGCACATCTATTTATAGGTTATAAAGACGATTACATGTAAAGAAAAAAAGGAAGACTTACGATTGTGTTGATAAGATTGAATCTGGTAAGATTCATGCTAGATTTACGGAAATTTTCCATGTCAGAATAGGAAAATTTCCATTTCTTTGTTTTGCTAATGTGTCATCCAACTACTCTTCAAGATCGAAGAACTTTCTGAGACGAGACTTTGCTAAATTGATGATAATATCCGAGTTGAAGACTTGATGCTTGCAATCGGTTTGTTCTTTAGTATTTGACCCGTTGTTGTCCATGGACCGAAGTAGGATCTCGGATCCACCTCTAACACAAACCCGAACTGGAACCAAATCAAGAAATAAATTATAGATTTTTAGAGTTATTATTATTATTATTATTTTTATTATTTTTATTATTATTATTATTGTTATTATTATTATTATTGTTATTATTATTATTACTAGTTTTTAATTTATATAAAAAATTATTTCTAAACCAGAACTCGATCTATGCCGAATTGGAAGTAAAAATATTCGAGTAAGTCTTAATTAAAAAAAAAAACCAAAATACAGAATTAGAGAAACCAAACCAGAAAAAATGGGTGAAATTGGTCCTAAATATATGTATTCTGAAAACCGAATCTAAACCCGAACCGTAACCAAATCAAAAATTGAATTTGTAACCAATGTATTGATATTAATTTTAGTTTGAATTTTAATTTTTCTATTAAATATTTATTATTTTTGAATTTTTATATATATAAATTTGTAACAGAACTCATCTGATTCCTATTTTTAAGAGTTGTTATAAACTTTAGGTCAACTTTATCCTATAATTTATAACACGTCCAAAATGAAAATGTCTCTCACTTTAATATATAAGACTAGGATTCAAGAGCGTGGGATTTGATTATTTTTTCAACCCGTGTTTATTTAGTTCTTATTTTCGACTTGATATTTTCAATATTGTTTTCGAAATGTTCTAGCGGCCCAAAACCCACACCGAAATCAACTTGAATTAGAAGAATCTAATCTGAACCAAACCCGATAAAACACTCCATAGGTCATAAACTTATATATTTTAAAAAAATATGAACTCAAACCCGATATGGAACCAATAAATAACCAAATGTTAGAGTTTTTTATTAAATATTTTTTTAATTTTGAATTTTTAAATAGAAATATTCGAATCCGAACTCGATCTATACCATGCCAAACTATATATGAAAAATAAAATATCCGAATATGTCTTCAACCAAAATAACCAAAATACAAAATTAGATAAACAGAACCCGACAAAATACTAAAATGTGTCCTAAATCTATATATCAGACAAATCTAATCCAAAACTGAAACAGAATTGAATCAGTAACCGAATTTATAACCAAAATATTTATATATATATATATATATATTAAACTTAAGTTTTATAGAATTTCTCTATTAAATTTGAATTTTTATATAAAAACCTGTAACAAAACTACTTTGATCCTATTTTAAAGAGTTATTATGAACTTTATGTTAATTTTATCATATAGTTTATAACACGGTCAAAATAAAAATATCTTATAATATATAAGATACTAGATGATTACCCGTACAATACAGGGGATTATTTCTTTTTTTTCAATTTCTAAATTTAGTTTGTGCATTTTGTTTCTTTATGTTGATTTTTTACATTTGTGAAAATTAAATTATTGAAAAAGTAAGAATGAAAATGATTGGAGGAATCAGTGAGAAGATTCAGATCGAGAAGATAGTGAAGACCGATACGCTTAGGGATATTTGCATGGACTAAATTTATGGTAATTTTTTTGAATTTTTGTTAAACATATAAGATATATTAAATTTGAGGATTTATTTAGTATGTGTAAGTTAATAATAAGCATATAGATATATATTTGAAATTTATTTTGTTTTTGTCATATATATATACATATTAAAATATGTGAGTGTTTTATTGTTGTTGTTGTGGTGCAATATTTATGTTTGTTTAATAATAATTAATATTTAATTAAAATAAATAATCTTTTAAAATGTATTAAAATCGATGAAATAAAATTTATTAAATTTTAAATTAATAAAAATTAAAAAAATAAAAAGTTAAAATAATAATCCAAGACAGAGTAGAATACATAAAAAATTAAGAAAAAAGATCTTCTATAAGTAAAATCGGTGAACAAAAGTTTGATTTTTTCATCCCATAAACTAATCGTACACACAGAAGATTTGTTCATGTCATTATTAACACCAAAATGATTCCAGATATTATTGTTCCATACGAATTTGGAAGTTTGACCATCACAACCACACTTGTCTTTGATGTAAGATCTTTTGAGTTCTAAACATACACCATATATATTGGATCTCAGATATCTATCGACTCGAAACCGAATTTTTCATCATTCTCTAATGTTTTGGACAATTCAGGTATGAGAAGAGAAGACAAAAATTTAAAACTTTCTGGTTTATCTTTACCTCCAATACATATCAAAATTGCAACATAAAGATAAATGGCGTTGTGAAAATTGGCTTGAGAAGCTCTTTTAATGAAGTTTAGTTCCTCATCTTTATGATGATCATAAAAATAGGACATAATTCCTACCCTATACAAAGCATCAGGATTTGCTACTCCACATAACTTGTTATATCTTTTGTAGAAAACTTCAGGATTGTAACAATATGGATAGAACTCTTCTTCTTTAAGAGATAATCGGAACAGAACTGGTTGTTCATCACATATGTGTTTAAACTTCTTGCAAACTATTCTAAAGCTAAGAATAGTTGTTAAAGAATAAGCAGCACAAAATAATGCTATTAAAATAAGAAGATCATCATGCAATGATATTAGTGAATCCATAGAATATTTTTTTAAAAATCGACTAAAAATTCAAAGCATGTAGAATTTGAGAATATGGTATGAAAAGTATTCTTATTCTAAATAAATCGATGAGCAACATATATATATATATACACACAAGAATAAGTAGATATAACAACTTGATCTTATCATAAACTAAATAAGTAAACCTAACTAATTAAATATTATTTAATTGTTTAAAACTTGAAAATATAAATATGTAATATGAATTTAATATTATCAATGATTATAGTATGATCTATTTATTTAATTTAATTATTA